>ML280255.1:4199-18001 GCA_005239495.1 Nicotiana undulata
AGTGGGAGAGTGAGGAACTCAGCTGTCAGGTGGGCAAAAGCAACGAGTGGCAATAGCGAGGGCCATAGTGAAAAATCCGAAAATCCTACTATTGGACGAGGCGACAAGCGCATTGGATGCAGAATCAGAGAGATTAGTTCAAGATGCACTTGACCGGGTGATGGTAATCATACAACCGTGGTGGTAGAACATAGATTATCAACCATTAAAGGAGCAGATGTAATTGTTGTAGTAAAAAAATGGAGTGTTCGGTGAAGGTTCTTTCCAAATAGGTAAAATTCGATTGAATTCATCTCCAATATTGGATCTTATGTTTACAGTCACCATTATCAGAGCTTTTGTCTACAGTTCGTGCTTAGGAGGTGAAGAATAAAAGAAGGGAAAGAGAAGAAAAAAATAGAAATTTAATAAATTAATTTTGGAAAAACATAGGGCTCACAAATTGGGACCTCAGACATACATATGTCAACAAAATGTGAATGAATGAATCACGTGGCATATAAAATATTAAATTAAATCCATGTCAGCAACAATTGAACAACACGCACCATCACAAGTGTTTATTAGTAGCCATTTTTTCAAGTAAAGGTGTTCAAATGGGAAACTCAAGAGTTCATATATCGGCTTTACAAACTGATACAAGTTTAGTGGCCAATAAGCCATTTCGCCAAATAAAAAGTATCTGTTAAAATCAAAAGACAAATGAAAAAGTTTATGTTAAAATTTTTGACGGAAAAGAATTATTTATGATGTGAAGTGGCATGAACAACAACGGAAAAGATTCGGTGATGTGACCTACTTAACGAGCATACTGGAATCAAAGAAGAGATCTTTTTCTCTGGTGAGAGTGTCTTTTATACAATAAGTCTTTTGTATCTGATTTACACATAGTAAAATAAATTTCATACATATAATTATATATTATACAACTTATTTACACTTTCATACATTATTTTTACACAGTTATATATAACTACAATAACATACAACTTAAATACAAATCTTATACAAAATTTATACAATATGTCTTTTGTATATTTTGTATCTGATTTATACATAGTAAAAATAAATTTCATACAACTAATTATATATTATACAATTTATCTACAACTTATCTACAACTTTTACACATTATTTCTACCTAGTTAAATGCAACTACAATAACATATAACTTAAATACAAATTTTATACAAAATTTATGCAATATGTCTTTTGTATATTTTGTATCTGATTTATACATAGTAAAAACAAATTTCATACAACTAATTATATATTATACAACTTATCTACAATTTCATACATTATTTCTACTCAGTTATATACAACTACAATATCATACAACTTAAATATAGTTTTTATACAATGTTGTTCAACTTTCATACAATAGTTAAATAATATATATATAAACAACATAATATAATTTTTCTACAATTTCAGAAATATAATGTATATCATGTCTTCTTCTTCTTCTTCTTCTTCTTCGAATTTCAATATGAAATTCAGCCAAAATCAAGTCTAATCTTCACCAAAACACCCTCAAGATTAAGATATAAACTCCAAACCATAATCCCAGTTGTTTGCAACAACAACCAATCCAAACAAATAATTGTTTTTGAAAACAAAAATTCGAATTCAAAACTTTAAAGCTTTTTAATGGCTGTCAATGGTGGAATTGTTGCCCTCTTTTCCTTTGCTTTACATTACTGAAATTAGGGATTGAGAGATAGAGAGACACGTAGAGAGAATTCCCAATTCAAACAAATAATGTTCAATTGTCAGAATTATTTCATATAAGCACTTATGGTGTACGAGGCTGAAAAATGTAATCTAAATTAGTTGAATACTCGAAGGACGAGCAATTAAGATCAGCAGAACATCAAAGGATAGCAATAGAGACAAAGCATCTTCATCGAACAAGCCACATGACGAAGAGCACTTCCTCATATTCTTTGCAACAACACCCAATTCAAACAATTAATATTTTTTTAAAATCCAAATTCAAATTCAAATCTTCTAAGCTTTTTAATGGTTGTTAATGGTGAAATCGTGGGTGAGTGCAAGATACGTGGGGGAGGGGGGTGGGATGTGAAGAGAGAAACGTGGAGGAGTGGAAGATATGTTAGAGTTATTTTAGGACACTAATTATTATCATTAATTCTCTTAAAATGTACATAAATGGTAATTGAGTGTATAAAATATGATTATAGTAAAACTTGAGTAGATGGGGGGGAGGGGTGGGGGGATAATATAGTATAGGAATGTAAAAATTCCTAAGTAATAGACCAAACATCATGCAAAACTTTGAATATGAATTTTTACATTTTTTTCCAAAGTGACCGAACTTGCAAAGATTAATAAAACTCGGCTAAATAGCCCGCAAGATGGATGGTCTTGATTTATTGTACGCGCTAGCCCTATGGGCAGAATTTAAGTTCAACAAGTATTGCTCATCGCTTGCTTCATAGGAAATAGTTTTAGCTTTTGACCTTGAGATTCTGCCAATGGAGTAAGCGAGGGTAAAAAATTAAAGGACACCCAAAAAAGTGTCATATTTATGTAATTTTTTGTTAAATGATAAATCGGCTATCTGTGCACTTATCCTAGTAGCATCCACACATTTGAACCGGAAGAATTAACCTGAATAGTCGCTGACCCAACTGCTTAAACTAAAAATAGCAGGAGGATATACAATATGTGTATAACCGTGTATAATCAATGTACAACCTATGTATAATGGTTAGAAAAGTAAACTGGGAATCCAGCTGCCCACTATTGGGCCCAGAATACAATTCCAGTTTCAGCCCAATTGAAACACAACCCGTCCAAAACACTAGGGTTTTTAAAGGTTTTGTTCCTTGTATAAAGTGCCGGAGTATCACTATCTTCAAAGCTAGCAGCTGGTAGCGAGTAGCGAGTAGCGAAGCTCCACTCGGTGTCCTCGTCGTCGTTGTGGTGGTAAGTTTCAACCCCTATGTTTAGATCTAAACCCTAAACCCTGTATCGGTAATCATTTGCTATTTGCTGAATCTTTGAATGATCTCTAATTTGACGTAAATGGTTGACTGATTTCTCGTATTCTCTCTAAGATTTTTCTGTGCGCACGTTATATGACTTGTGTTGGGCAATGTAGTTAAGGGATGAAGCATAACAATGTTATTCCGAATGGACACTTCAAGAAGCACTGGCAGAACTATGTGAAGACCTGGTTCAATCAGCCAGCACGCAAGACCAGGAGAAGAATTGGTACATATTTTATAAATTATACTCTACTAATATTCTTTTAACTCAAATACTTTGCTGACCATCTTCCAATTGCAGCAAGGCAAAAGAAGGCTGTGAAGATTTTCCCCAGACCAACTGCTGGAACTCTTCGCCCTATTGTCCATGGTCAGACACTCAAATACAACATGAAAGTTAGGTCTGGTAGAGGATTCTCCCTTGAGGAGCTCAAGGTTTGTTAATCGACTTTTTATGGCTTACTCTTTCTTACAATTAACTGTTAACTGTGAGATGAGCCTATTCTTAGTGCACATTCTGACTACTGATTACACATTATTATCTGACTGCAGCGTCTTAAAGCTATAAATCTATAATTGATCCAATTGCCTCGGTGTCAGTTGTTCCATTAATAGCTTTAATCATGCTCTAATAAGAAAGCCTGGGTTTTTTTCCTGTGGGGGGGGGGGGATTTAAATGGGTGTATCGGTTGCTTGCTATTAACTAAATTTTTAGTAGTCAGATTGTTGGATTTTCATACTTTCTTCTTTGTGAGCTCATGTACAGTGTATTCCAAAAAGCAAATGAAAACTTAATTGTTGGTGATGCAGCTGGCAAGTTTTTTCAGTGCTGGTTATTATTGTCATTCTAATGTTATATGGTGGGTTACACTGACCATTGAGAACGTAATGCAGAATGATTTAACTTTGATGATTAATCCAATCCATGCTTGTCTGATTGTTATATGAATTGCTTCCAGGCTGCAGGTATCCCTAAGAAACTGGCTCCAACAATTGGTATTGCTGTTGATCATCGTCGCAGGAATCGGTCACTTGAGGGGCTTCAAACTAATGTTCAAAGGTTGAAGACCTACAAGGCCAAATTAGTCGTCTTCCCAAGACGTGCTCGCAAGGTCAAGGTTAGATATGTAGTTTCTGCTAACTGTAAACACAAATGTGTATGGCTTCTTCTGAGAGGTGCTTTTTCTCTGTTTGTTTCCTAATTGCTGCAACTCCCTTCAGGCTGGTGATTCTGCCCCTGAGGAATTGGCTACGGCAACTCAAGTCCATGGTGCTTACATGCCTATTGCACGTGAGAAGCCATCAGTTGATCTTGTCAAGGTTACTGAAGAGATGAAGTCGTTCAATGCCTACGGCAAGCTACGTGTGGAGCGGACAAATGAGCGTCACATTGGTGCTAGGATGAAGAGGGCTGCAGAGGCAGAGAAGGAGGAAAAGAAGTAGTGAGGTTTATCTTGGTTGATTTACTTGTCCCATCGTTTTGAGTCCTATTTAGTTAATTACAGAATTTGCTTTGAACCTTTTAGCTATAGCATTCAATGTCAGCTGAGTGTATCAATTTCAACACTTGTTACTTTGTTGATGAGATTTTAAGAATGTTTAAAATTATTTTCTTGGTGCTAACCTAATTTGGACATCAGCATCGTCTGGAAATTTTGGAGTGCAAGGAAGAGTTACTCCTGCCTCCACTGGGTTTAATTCATGGTGAGTGGGAGCAGTGGCGGTAGGTGGTTTGTGTTGATGGCTATATTCTACTGAATAATGTTCTCGGGCTTGACAGTGAGGCTATCATTTTGTAATTTGACGTGATTAATTCCTGAAAGATATGTGATTATTCTGTGAAAGTGTAAAGACCGATTACTAGAATGAAGAAAGACTGGAAGGTACAAGAGACGATGTTCAAGACCATTACACCAACTTTTTAAAGTGCCAAGATAGCAACAACAATGATAAAATCTTGATTGATGGTCAAAGTTACTTGTGGAATTTAGAAAAGCGATAGTTGTGGTGCCATGTTTAGCTAGCGTCCTTATATATTTGGTTGAAACTCTAAAAATTCGAATTTTTGAAATTGTGCTGAAAAATAGTTTCTGGAAATTTAAGTTGTGCCTGAACTGGAAAAAGATCTGAGTGAAAGAAAAGATTTTCGCCCAAAAGTTGGTCCAAACTGGTGTACGAGACTTGAAAATTTCTTGGGATAATGGTACTCTATGACTCTTATAGAGGGGGGTCCTATTTAGAAGCTTTGGGATTGAGCATAATGATTGTGTTCCATGAACTTCCTCTATGATTAAATTTTGAATTTAAGGTAAGTATTTTACTTTATTTTTTTATTTTAAATTCTTCAAATTCTATAATTTGATTTTAAATATAAGCAAAGACAATAAATTTGATTATAACTCTTATAGAGTTTGCAAGAAATTATAACCACCCGGAGTGGTAAAATTTTTACGTCTTGCCATGATCAAATTCATGTATGATTGTGGGCAAAGAAGTGAAAACCTGAAAGAAGACAAAATTATTATCGTGAAGGTATCAATGGATGTGGACGTGACAATATACGAAATTATAATCGTCATCATTGTGATAATGAGAATAATAAGGATTCTCAAAATAATCCTTCACTTTGTGAAAGTAATATTTGTCATCTATTTGACATAAGACTTTGTAAAGTACATATAGATGACTATGATCCACTCATGATGTGAATGTGACAACATCTGATTTATGAATACGTATTCATTCTTGGAAGAATATGTAAGTGCTAGTGGTAGTGAATATACCACACTCACCTCTAAAAGGAGGTTTGAGATGAAACAAGAAAATAATTTCATTATTATGACATGAATGGTCATTGATCACGTACATATTGTGATTATGTCAAAATATTATGGCAATGCGATTATTACAGGGCAAAAGTAGTAACATATCTTGCGTATGATGATATTGACCATGACCATAATTATATAGCTTTCTCTTTGAAATAGATATTCACCATATGGATGTTGATGAATATGTGATAGTACAAAATTAATTGAAAGCTCTAGAAGAGCCAATTATACTACTTTGGAGAAATAAAATTGATTATCAATAATGTATTGTGTCGTAGTAAGTCTCAAAGAAACTTATTGAGTTTCTAAAGTATTCCCGAAAGCGGTTTGTTATATTGAGACTATTCAAGATAGTTCATCTTGATAAGTTAGTTTACATCACAGTTGGTTTACATCACAATTGGTTTAACAAAATAATTTATTGAGTGCCTCCACTTAATAGCTAAACTATTGCCTATGAGAACGAAGTAATCTATATAAATTTGATATACGTTATATACGAAAATATATTACATTCTCCCCTCACAAGTGGTTCAAGGTCAAGAACCAAATAATTCCATCTTATTATTATTATTAATGTGCGATGTATATTTTGATTAACACCATAACGCACAAAGATGAGTTTCCAAAGTTGAGGAAGCAAGTTAGTTTTTCTAACATGAGGGGGAGAAATGATAAGCATTTGAGAAATTTTTACGTGGAATGAATTATCAATTCTCTACAAGCATGATAATGTGATAGCGCGGATTTTCATTGTTCAACATATTCATTGAAGTTAACGTTTTACCAAAAATATGTTAATCCCTTTTTTACACGATGTGATAGAGGAAATGAAGGATTAATCCTAGTTATGCTTGATAGCAGTTAGATCTATGAATCTGATGATGGATGGAATAAATCTAAGCGTCGCAAAAGTAAATTCAAGGCAAAGATACGAGTGATGATTGATAATGAATACACGAGCGAATATGCGGATAAAATGTATGCAATGACAATAAGTGTAATAATTAAGGATATCTCGCCCAAATATTAAATGGTTAGAGTCAATCAACTCTTTGTCAGCAGTATGGATGATGGAAGAATGTGAGTGGAATACAAGGTTCTTGGATCTTGTATGTGAAAAGGTATCTTCCAACTCGAGAATCAATAGAAAAGACAAGCTTTGTATATTCTTCAACATTCAATATTACAAAGAGTTCTTTCAGAAAGTTTCAGATCCCCCTTTTCTCTTTTTCTTTCCCTATATATAAGGGACATCCTTTTGAAACCCTAATAAAGTACAAAGGAGAGAATCACTTCCTGACCTAAAACTATCCCGTTGTTACTGCCCGTCCTTCTGTTCGACCAATGTCGACCTCTCTTCAGAAAGTCTCTTCGTCACCAAATGTTGGCCGACTCAGACTTCGACCACGACCAACGAAGCCACTAAGTCTGATCCAAATTTCGACCAATACAGTTAGTCCCTCCGATTATTAAGGTCGCGGCCTCCTCGTCCTTGATGAGCGGATTACGCCGTGCCCGTTATGAAAGAAATTTGGTCGAGACGGTTGGATTGATCAAAACCAAGTTATTAATTTCCAGCAGGGCTGCGATTGGCGTAGGTGATGTCAGATGCGGTCATTGTCACGCGCGCCATCATTATGCATCTTCCCGATGCAGGGTCTGCACTGTTGGAGCTTCGATTCTGGTGCCATTGACGGCTTTTGGCCTTGAGTTTGGTTTCTCATTTCAAATTTTTACCGTTTCCCTCTTCTTAGACATCCATTCTAGCTGTGTGTTTCTTCTCCATTCTTCGTGATTTTTCACTTCAAATTTCCAGTTCCTCTCTCAATCGCTAACCCCATTCTCTCATCTTGTTGCTCATATATTATATTGACGTCATGTCGACTCCTCCTCGTAGTCACGATGACGTTTTCGATTCTACCCCTTTGTCAGTGGCCATTCTCACTACTGACGAGTAGGTTTTGATTGAAGGAGATGACAGTTTTTCCACCGTTGAGGAGGTGGTGCCAAAAAACCCTATGATTAGGAATGATTTTCCTAAACGACCCGCTCCTGCTCCTCAGCCCGAGCTTTTTGAATCGGGGGAGGTCGAATTGGCTGATATGAGGGCTAAATACCGCATCCCTTTACATGTCTAGATCGTCCCTGCAGAGGGTAATACCGTTCAAGTTCACCGGCCCGTGTTCTGCACCTTCTACGCCTACCCATTCACGATCGACTACACCCTCCCTCTTCCCCGGTTAGCTGAAGAATTTTGCCGCTTCTATGAAGTTTTCCCGGAGCAGCTTTCTCCTTACCTTTATAAGGTCTTCCTGATGCTGTCTAAGTACGCGGAAATGGCCGGTTTCGAGGTTGACCTTCGTCACTTGTTGCACCTGTTCTCACCTACCTTCTTCAGAGGTACTCTGATACATTTGCGGAATCGCGGGACGAAGGGACTAGTGGCCGAAATGGATGATAAAGCAAGTCGACTGTTCTGGCGCAAGTACTTCTTCATCAGAACTGAGCATTTGGTAGCATACCCGGCTGGGTTTCCTGAGAGGTGGAATTATAGTTGTAAGTACATTCTCGTACCCTCCGCCATTCATTCTTTGTTATTTTCTTTTCTTTTCAGCCTTGTTTTCAACTATGAAGCGTTCTCCTTCCCTCGTCTTGGACATGGAGGGTTGGGTGGCTCGTGTGTTGCCCCATGTTGTGGGGATTCGTGATTGGTCTTCTTTTCACAAGCGCTACGGACCTAAGATCCCGTCTCGTAAGTATTATTATTGTCCTGTTCGGTTTTGTTCCTTACTGTTTTCCGACTTAACTTCTCGTTGGTGCCAGTTCAGCGAGTTTCTAAGAAGTCTAAGGCACCTGCTCTTGCTTTTTGCCAGAAGGTGGCCTCGACTGCGATAAAATTCGCTTTAGTCGGGTCTGTGCGAGGTCACACTCAGACTCTGCAGTCAAGGGAGCCCGCCTCTTCGGACGTCGTTACCCCCTACGAGGCCCTACCTCAGCAGGTTCTCTTCCTTACCGACAAGCCATCTTATGGTGAAAATCGTCGCTGAGGAAGAGGCGGAGGGTGGAAAGAGGGAAGGCCGTGGCTGCGGAAGAGACGGAAAAAACCATGACTCTCGAGGTGGGGCCAAAGTCGTTTCCGGACGTAGAGGAGGCTGCTATGTCATAATCTGTTTTGGAGGAGAGACCTTCCAGGGTCGAGGAGACAGGAAATGGCGAAGAGTTTGTGCGGGTTGTAGAGGGTAGCTCTTCGTCTGCTGTGAGAAAAGACGGTGATGCCCATGCTGGGGACGTCAATTCTGGTTCCGACATCGAATCCGAGGATATACGGGCCTTTACGGAGAGGGCGACTCATGTGGGATAAGGACATAGGGTCCTAATCGCCACATAGTCATTCCCGTAGACTGAAACCTTTTGGTCGACACCGAGCATGTGGCACCATCGTTTTCCCCTTTGTGCGCTGAGGCAGAGAACACAACGCTGCAGACGTTGAAAGATGTCGACCTCTCCCTTGGCATATCAGGAATGGCCCTACGGGTGAGTATTTTCTTCTAAGCTTTTGCATGCTCCTCTAGTATCGCTTTTACCTTGGCTAATCTTGTTTCTTTTTGCTTTCTAGACACTCATCCTCGACATTGAGCGTGACAGGCAGGAGGATGAGAGGGTTGCTCACTATAGGAGGATGGAGTCCAGGTACATGGAGTACCACTCTAAGTACCGAAAGGTGGTCGGGATCGTTGCTGAAGACGACCAATTTCAGGAGCTGCGTGATGAAATTGGTAGGAAGGATGAAGAGATGAAAGAGAAGGACGAAGAGATTATGAAGGCTATTAGCCGGTGCAGTGAGTTGGAGGAAGCGTTTAAGTCTAAGGAGGACGAGCTTGAATTGGGCAAGGGGATAATGGCCGAGAACACAGATCTCCAGGCGCGGGTGGCGTCTTTGAAGATTGAGCTCGAGCGGAGCGAGGCGAAGAATGCCGATATGAGGGACGAGTTGAGTGCCAAAGTCGGGGAGTTGGAACTGGTTGAGAGGACCAGGACGACCTTGATAGCGGAGGCGACCGCTCTGGCGGGTACCCTGCGCATCTGCAGGTCTAAGAGAGATAGTGAAGTGGAGACTTCAGGTGACGAGGTTGGAGGAACAAATTGGGAGTTTAGAGGCGGAGCTGGCGGGGTTAAATGAGCAGATCATGCTCCTGAGGGTTGAGAGGGAACAACTGGCCCGACCGTCTACTTCTCAAGCTTCTGCCGATGCGAGTGTGTCGCGGGAGTTATATGAGACGTGGGTTCATGCCGAGGCTCAATTGGATGTGTACGAGTCTTTGAGGGATTTTGGGAAGGTTTTCGAGGAGGAGCTTACCGATGTTCGTGTTAAGGCGCGAGCAGCCCGTGAAGCTTGTGGCTATGCACCTGATTCGCCTAGCGGGGACGACAGTGATAATGCTGTGGATGGGCTCGCCTATGATCCTTGGTATGACGACGAATATGTTGAATGGGATGATGCGGCGTAAGGCCTTGTAATTGTTTTACGGTTGTTTTGTTGTTTTGGTGAGTGCGCACTCGAGCCCATTGTAAAAAACGAGTCATGTAACCCAATCAATTTATAATGGAATGGTTACCTTTTTCTGTATGTTTTTGCTTTCTTTTTACTTGTCTTATTTCGTTGTGATGTTGTTCTCGGGAGGCTGATCGTAGATCGACTTTGGGTCAATCTTTGGTAAGGCGTAGGATAGTTGAGATGGTTCGAATATAAGTAATTCGAGCGATGTCAAAAGTAAGTAATTCGAGCGATGTTGAATGTAAGTGATTCGAATGAATGCAAGTAATTCGAGTGGTGTTGAATGTAAGTGATTAGAGCGAGGTCGAATGTAGGTAGATCGAGCGAGGTCGAATGTAAGTGATTCGAGCGAGGTCGAATGTAGATAATTCGAGCGAGGTCGAATGTAAGTGATTCGATTGAGGTCGAATGCAGATAATTCAAGCGAGGTCGAATGTAAGTGATTCGCGCGGGGTCGAATGCAGATAATTCAAGCGAGGTCGAATGTAAGTGATTCGAGAGAGGTCGAATGTAGACGTAGAATATGGAGAGATTTGGAGTTGTGCAAAAAATGCCGTGTATTGATTTGTCTATTCATTTCATTGGAGAATTTTACATACTTTGGTCAATACATACATTTGAGAAGTTCTCCATCTACCTAGTCCGTTCATCGGTCTGCCTGGAGTGGTGGACAGGCAGAGCGATGAATAACAAACTTAAACTTCGAGGCGCCCCCTTCGTCGCCTCATTAAAAACCTCCTGGGCAAAAACCCAATGAGTAAAAATCCGAGTGAGGGAAAAAGAGTACGACTTAAAGGACGTCTGTCTTCAGAAGTTGAAGAAAAAGAGTACGACTTAGAGGACGTCTGTTTTCAAAAGTTGAAGTATTTGAGGTGGGCGACGTTCCAATTGTTTAGTAGCAGCTTTCCTTCCATTGTCTCTAGTTGAAATGACCCTTTGTTAACTTCTACTGTGATTTTGTATGGTCCGTCCCAGTTGGCTCCTAACTTGCCCTCTTTTGGATCTTTGCTTGCCTGTGTTTTGGCCTTGAGCACGTAGTCCCCGACTTTGAGTGGTCTGATTTTGGCTTTTTTGTTGTAGTACCGTTCTGCTTGCTGTTTTTGGGCGATCATTCTTATGTATGTCACATCTCTTCGCTCTTCTACCTCATCGAGGTCTTGTTTCATGTTCTCGTCGTTGCTTGGTCCGCTTTCATTGGAGTATCTGAGGATCGGTTCCCCGACCTCGACCGGTATGACTGCATTGGTGCCGTAGACTAATGAGTATGGAGTTTCTCCTGTGCTTGTCCTTGGCGTAGTGCGGTATGCCCATAGCACCTTTGGTAGGAGTTCTTGCCACAAGCCCTTGGTGTCTTCGATTTTCTTTTTCATGATGTTTAATATTATTTTGTTGAAGGATTCGTCTTGACCATTTCCCGTGGGATGGTATGGCATGGAGAGTATTCGCTTGATGCGCCACTTCTTAAAAAACTCAGCGGTCTTTTTCCCTGTGAATTGTGGTCCGTTATCATAGTTGATTTCCTTGGGGATGCCGAAGCGACATATGATATTTCTCCATATGAATGTGATGACTTCCTGCTCACGTATTTGGGTGAAAGCACCTGCTTCTACCTATTTGGAAAAGTAGTCACTGAAAACTAAAAGGAAACGTACATTACCTCGACCTGCTGAGAGTGGTCCTATGATGTCCATTCCCCATTTGATGAATGGCCAGGGTGACGTGACTGAATGGAGGTGCTCGCTCGCTTGGTGTATCATAGGGGCGTACTTCTGACATTGTTCACATTTTTTGACGAAGTCGACGGCTTCTTTTTTCATGATGGGCCAATAATAGCTAGCCCGTATGAGGCACCTGACGAGGGCTCGGTTGCCGGTATGGGAGCCGCAGTGGCCTTCGTGCACTTCCTCGAGTACTCGTCTTATTTGGTTTGGTCCCAGACATTTTTCCAAGGGGCCGCTGAATTTGTATAGGTCGTTATCGATGATGTTGTACCGAGCTGCTTGCATTCGCAGCTTTCTGACTTCTTTTTTGTCTGGTGGGAGTGTTCCCTCCTGCAAGTAGGTTATAATACGGTAGCGCTAGTCCCGAGTTAAGTTTACAGAGTGTACCTCGAGTTGGTCAATCGATGAGTGGAGTAGTATGACAACGCTCCCCTTTCCATTTATGCTTTTTGTTGCGGTTGCTAGTTTGGCGAGGCCGTCTGCCTCGGCATTTCTATCTTGTGGTATTGATCGAATTAACATTCGTCGAATTCCGGCAGAAATTTATGGATTTCTGTTTCGTACTTTTGTAGCCTTTGCTCTTTGATTTGGTAAGTCACTGTGACTTGGTTGACGACGAGTTGTGAGTCGCATCGAAGGACGACTCGTCGCGCTCCATATTTGAGAGCTAGTTTCAATCCTGCAATCACGACCTCATACTCGGCCTCATTGTTAGTCATGTCGGGGCATCGTATGGACTGGCGGATGACCTTGCCCGTTGGGACCTTGAATACGAGTCCCAGTCCCGAACCTGGTGCGTTAGAAGCGCCATCGGTGTATAAGACCCATAGGTCATGTAGGTGGGGAACAGTACAAGAAGGTTCCTGCTCAACTTCGAGCATTATCCCTGCATTGAAGTCGGTGACGAAGTCGGCTAGTACTTGCGACTTTATCGCCGTTCGCTGCTGATATGTGATATCTGTATGAGTCAAAATCTGTCCATGAGGACCAACGCTAAAGGGAATAGAAGGGGTTCGACTAAGTTGTGGTCGTGTTCACAAGGTATGACCACGATAAGTATCTCGTCCATGGCCGAGATCGAGCCATCACTAAGTTTGTACGGCGAAGCACTTGTCGTAAAGCTTGAGGGGAATAATGAAAAACATAATCAAGAGAGAACATTCTGGTTAAAGACCGATGGACAAATGGGAACATTGGTAGTATAAATAGAAGGTAAGAAGGCAAGAAAAGGGGTTGACTCCCTAAAGAGAAAAGGGGACAGAAGAATAGGAGAGGACCTCCAATAAGTTAAAAGCCTAGATTTTGGTCGCAAATCTCGGAAATATCCATGGCTGATTCAACAAATATAGGTCCCATAATTACAAATATCATTCCTTCCCTCTTTTCTCTTACAAGTACGTAACAATGTATCAAAGATGTAAGCTTATCATTTATGTTTGCCTTTTTATAAACATAAGAGGAGCTATATAAACATGATCTTGTTCGATTTTCGTGTTCACTATGCTTAGATCTAGAGTTAATTATGTTTGGCTAAGATTTATCTGTCACGACTCAAACCGATGGGCCGCGATGGGTGCCTGAGTCCTGCCTGTCAAAACACCCCTAAACATGTGTCTAAGATATGAATCTGAATAACATCTACTGAATTACGAGAATAATGTACATGAAGGAAATC
>ML280256.1:5280-61801 GCA_005239495.1 Nicotiana undulata
TAACAAAAAAAAAAAAAGGAAAAATTTTCTTTTTTTCCCCCCCCCCCCCCCCCCCCCCCGATGGAATAAGCACAACAAGGTGTTAATACCACCATTAAAAGGAAAAAAAGCTAATGAAGATGTGCCAAAAATACAATTTACATATTAGTTTACATTGTATCTCTTACAAATTTCATAAATCCTTCAAGGTTCGGAGGAATTTCTGTTGATGGTGGCGGAAAATAAGCTTGTTCATCACCGCTTTCGGGCGAAGCAGCTTCCTCCGCAAGTTCAGCTAGCATTTCTTCTTAAGCTTCGTCTATCTCTGGTTGTGATGCAGCAAGTCCAAAGTTTCTTCGTTCCGAACGGATCCAATCTCTGAAGAGTATTGATTTTTCCAAGTTCTCCCTCATAGACGCTCTATGATCACCGAGTTGAAGTCTCTCTTGACTGAAAGCGCTCTCTGATGCCACTGTTGAAGCTTGAATAGTTAAAATATCTCGAGCCATCCTTGAAAGAACCGGAAAGTGTTTTTCTTTGTCCTTCCACCATTCCAAAATATTAAATGAGCCGTCGAGATTCACTTCTTCAAGTCCCCACGACAAATAAACTTCAAGCTCATTTAGTTGTGAATTATCACTAGTCGTGGAACCTTGAGAACCCCTGAACCCCGTCCAAGCACTAAGTGCTCTTAGTCCCGCAGTTCTTTTAGATGATTGCGAACTAGAAGAAGTAGGAGTTGGAACATTTGGTCTAACATGATCTAAGGTAAGTTGATAAGCATTATAAATAATTTGAGCGTTTATTTTAATTGAGGCTTTTGCTTCCGGAAGTGTAGACAATTCCTCATCTTCAAGTGCTAACCCATTATAAATATTTGTATGCCAAAAGTGAGGATCTCCTAATTTCATAGTAGGATTTAACAAGGCAGCAACATTAATATTGCCCAGATGATTCATTTGTAGCAATATGAAATTTTTCTAAAAATTCTACAAGCATTTTAACATTAGCCCAATCCTGATTTGTAAGGTGCTCATCATCATCAACTACACGAGCATTAAACGTTGCGTTTATTGGGTTTCTGTATTCATATGCAACAACTGCACTTTTATACATGTAATTCCATCTAGTTGAACAAGGTTTAGGAACCTTTCTTTCTCTAAGGCCAAATTCATCGCATCTTTTAAAATATTCTCTAAGTCTACTTCTACGATTTGAATAAAAAAGCCAGTTAAGAGCCATTTTAACCTTCTCAATTTCAACATTTAAAATTTGCATACCATCTCCGACGATTAAATGGTAAATATGACAAATACATCTAACATGGAAAATATTACTAAATGCAGGATTTAGTGTAGTGGTAAGCAAGGCTATAGCATTAGTATTACCAGAAGCATTATCCATTGAAACTGATCTCTAATACAAAAATATCTACAAATATCCGCAATCGTGTTAGCAATAAGCTTCCCTGTATGACATGAATTAATTATTCTATAAGTAATAATGCGCTTTTACATTATCCATTCCTCATCAATCCAATGATTGGTAACAAAACGGCTAATTTGGCAGGCCAATGACTATATTTTAAATATCCAACCGTTGGCCTATTTTCAGGAAATTTTTTTTAGAAAATAGTCGTTGGCCCCGGTTGGCCCGTTAGGCCCGCTTGAACCGGCCCACTTAGAAAGCCGGTCCCGGGCCCAAACGGTCCCGGGCTCAAAGCATAGGACCGACCCACATGGGCTTAAGAAACCACCTGGTCCCGGGCTCAAACGGGTCGAGCTGTTTAGCCCACTACCCATATGGGATCGCGGGTCTGGGCTGGGCTCGCGGGCCGGAACCGACCCACAATACAGCCTTAGGCGAGCCTAGTGCACTGGGCATTGGGCGTGTTCGAGGCGTAAGCCTTGACGGTCGATGCGTAAGTCTCACGGAACTAAGCCCCACACATAAGTCTAAGGGCGTTTTACGAGTGCTCCGCCCTGAGGCGAGGCCCGAGCGAATCCCAATTCTGTCTTTTAGAATAGAGTTTTCATCACAATAGTAGTATTTGTTGAGATTTTTTTAAAATAATTAATTGTATATTTATGTATTTTGAAATTTATATAATGTTGTTATTGAATAGAGTATGTACTCAACTAACTTCGATCATAGAGGGAGAAGTATAATCTTGTATGACGATACTTCTCATACTTCGAAATATATAATGGTTTTTAAAAGAAAGCAATTCCACAAATTAATTGTCTTAATTTTTACTTCAGATATTCTCAACTCATATTTTAGAGAGGGAATGCTTGTTATACAATTTGAACAACTTTTTAATATTCTATAATAAGAAAGGGGACTTGAAACTATATTTTATTCTTAAATACTGTTTCCGAAATTTATAAAGTATTCTAATTGAAATTGCAATTTAATGAGAACTTTGTATAAAATGATATCAATTTATAATGATATAATAACATTTGAATGTAAATCAACATACATTATCACTAATTCTTTTTTATTTAAATCTTCTTTACCTGAAATAGTTAATAAATGAAATAATGTTGTAACGACCCGGTCGGTCGTTCTATGAGATTAACCCCGTTTTCCCTGTTTGTGCTTTATCATGTGTTGTTTAGCTCAATCATGTCGTGTTAGGTCGGTTGGTTCAGGTTCGGTGTGGTCGTGGTGAGAAATGAGACACTTAGTCTCTTAAGTTGACTTAATAGTTGAAAAAGTCAACCGGAAGTTGACTTATAGATAAACGACCTTGGAATGTGAATTTTATGGCTCGAATAGCTTCGCTAGGTGATTTGGGACTTAGGAGTGTGTTCGGAATGTTGTTTTGAGGTACGGAGTAGAATTAGGCTTGAATTGGCGAAATTGAGTTTTTGGTAATTTTCGGTAGGCAATGGAAAATTAGCTATCGGCGTCGGAATAGAATTCCGGATGTTGGATCAGGTTCTTAGTGTCATTTTAGATATGTGTGCAAATTTTCAGGTCAATCGGACGTGGTTTGGGTGATTTCGGCATCGTTGGCGAAATTTGGAAGTTTCTAAGTTCTTAAGAAGGAATCTGAGGTTGATTTAGTGTTTTGGCATTGTTTTAAGTGGTTCGAAGGCTCGACTAAATTTGAATAAGGTTATGGGATATATTTGAATGTTTGTTTGAGGTCCCGAAGGCCTCGGGTGAGTTTCGGGGGGTTAACGGAGTGATTTTTGGCTTTTGGAAGTAGTTGTTCTGGTGTTGATTGCTGCAGAAACTTTTACCCTATGCGTTCGCGGAGGGTGTCTTGTGTTCGCATAGAGGGATTGGGGTGCTGAGAATGATTTTGCTATGCGTTCGCGGAAGGGGAGGTGAGAACGCGAAGCTTCAGGAGGTTGTGAATCGCGAACACGGGTAAGGGGTCGTGTTCGCGAAGGGTTTCGAGCCAGCAGTTGGACCCCGGGAATTTGACCTATGCGTTCGCGAGATGGGGTCCGCNGTTTTTGTTGCAGAAAATTGGTTCATCGTGTTCGCCGGTGGGATGCCGCGTTCACGAAGAGTCATTTTGGGAGCAGAGATTTTATTCATCGCGTTCGCGAAGAGGAGGATGCAAACGCAGAGGTCTGAGTGAAGTAGTCATCGCGTTCGCACTTAAGGGCACGCGTTCGCAAAGAGGAGTAGGCAGTTGGGGGACGCTAGAGATTTGGTCTTCGCGTTCGCGTTGAGAGGTATGCATTCGCGAAGGGTGAGGCTGGCTAGGCATCGCGTTCGCGTGATGGGTGTCGCGTTCGCAGAGAGTAAAGATGAGGAGGAGTTGGTTTGTTCTACGCGAACGCGTGCGTGTGGCCGCGTTCGCGATAGGTAAAGACCTGGGCAGCAGTGTTAAAAATTCAAATCGAGGGTTTGAACTCATTTTTCTTATTTTGAGCTAGAGACCACGTAATTAGGCGATTTTTGAAGGATTTTTCAGAGAATTGATCGGGTAAGTATTTCTCACTTGGTTTTGGTTAAACTCCATGATTATGCCTTTAATTTCATCATTTAATTTGCGATTTGAGATGCAAATTGGGTGGAAAATGTAAGAAAGATTGGGAAATTATTTTGGGTATTTGAATGGGCATTTGAGGCCGGATTTCGATGAATTTGATATGGGTAGGCTTGTGAGAGAATAAGGATTGTAGTTTTGTAATTTTTATCGAATTTCGAGACATGGGCCCGAGGGTCGGGTTTGGCCAATTTCAGAATTTTTGGTTAAATTTGATACTTTTCGAGTGGTCTTTGTTCCTTTAGCATACATTGATGATATAAATATGATTTTAGTTAGATTCGTAGCAATCGGAGGCCGAGTCCATATGTGAAAGCATTGTGGACTAGGATTTTAGCCGGTTTGAGGTAAGTAACTCTTCCAAACTTTGTTCTGAGGGTTCGAAACCCCGAATTACGTGTTATGTGGTTAGAATTTGGTGACGCACATGCCAGGTGACGGACGTGCGGGCGTGCACCGTGATATTTGTGACCTGGTTCATTCCATGGCAACGTTTAGTAGTTCTTTATTGATTGATATTGATGCTTCTATCAATGTGATTAATGTAAACATGCTAGAAATCATGCTAAGTATTATGTTAATGCTTCACGCCGATATTGTTGATATCCGAGTGATCATTTATTGCTGTCATCTCATGTGTTTCATTGATATTATATACTCAGTCCTGTCATAGCATATCATATCATGTCTCAGTCTCGGTAATTGTTGATCTTGCACATTATATCATTGATTCAGGCTAGTTCATACATTGTGAGCCCATGTGAGCGAGACTGGAGAGTGATGACTGAGTGAGGTCGAGAGCCTGATATTGAGTGACATATATGAGATCGGGCTGCACGCCGCAACATGTTATATTGGTTATGCATGGATCTGGCTTATGATAGCGCATGGGCTGTAAGAGCCCCTCCGGAGTCTGTAACACACCCCTAGTGAGCGTAGTGATGATATTGAGGGATGGATCTTCCTTGGACATGGATCTTGTCCGAGTGTTTGTATTCCCGAGATGGATCTTCTCCGTGGGGCTGGATTGGTCTTCCTCAGTACTGAGTGACTACAGTCACCTGTATATATATATATATATATTACTGAGTGGACTTCTATGTGAGAGTTGTGAGCATTATGTGCGTTTCCACACTGTTGATACATTGGTATGTAGAGTATACTGAGTTATACATGGGTTACCGATCATAACTGACTCATTCTGTTTTCATTATCTGTTAGAACTGTGGACATGCCTAAATTCTGTACAGTGTTTTTATTACATTTACTGAGGTTTAGTCTGTCACTACTTCTCAGCCCATAGTCTGAATTCGTTACTTCTGAGTTGGTGTACTCACATTACCCCCTGTACCTTGTGTGTAGATTTAGGTATCGGGACCCGGTAGCGGTTGCTGATCTGTTGACAAAGTTTCTTTTGGAGTCTTCGAGGTAGCAGCTGGCGATCGCAACCTCGTTTTCTTCTTCTTTATCTTCCTGTCGCATTTTATTATTTCAGAGAGTATTATGTCAGTTTTGTATTTCGACATTGTAGCTATAGTAGCTCATGACTCGGTGACAATATTTATGGGATTTGTTCTATTTATGTCTTAACGGTTTTAAACTTTTAAATGATTTATAAATGAGACTTTTGCTGCGAATACAATGATCTTTCGGAAAGAAACTTTATATCAAATGAAATGTGTGACTTGTGTGATTTCACGATAGGCGCCATCACGACTGGATATTTTGGGGTCGTGACAAGTGTTTCTTAAAGAGATAAAAGAATTGTCATATATAAATGTATGTGACCTTAGTATTTTGAATCAGGTGAACATTTGAATTATGAAATTATCAAAAAGATAATTTTTCTAGTTGAAAATACTTATTGAAAAAATAATAATAACAATCAAGTAATGCATTTAACGAAGATAGTGAAGGTTGAATGGAAAGTGGGGTCCACCTATAAATTTAATAACTTAGGCCACGTTAGTTTTGATTTTTCCTGTTATTAAGAACCCACAACCAAGCTTTTGAGCATAACATACAAGCAAACAATGCACTAATATATTTGAAATGACCATTATGCCCTTAGTCAACATCATCTTTTCTCTTCTATATAATTTTTATTTTTTTGGCAAAAACTAATTTTATTTTGAACATTCACCAAAAGTGTTGTTCGGGCTGCTTTTTGAAGAGTTTTATTCAGTTTTCAAATATTACGAAAACCCAAAAACTAGTATTTTTCTATTGAAAATTTTGAGAAACTGAGTTTGAACTTTTTTAAAATATGTTTTTTTCTTTTTTGTGCAAAAACAACTCAAACAAACACTTATTTTCAAAAGCTGAACTTTGCAAAGCTCTAAAACAAAAGCCACTACCACTTAGAGGAAATATGTATGTGAAAAAACTTTGTTAAAATAAAAGGAGACCTAAGCAGAATTGCTACAGACTTAAGAAGGGTAAAATAGGTATAAAATAAAAAACTTTTTATTAATCTTTTAAATTGGACAAAACAAAATGAACTATCTATTTTTAATATAATGGACGAATAAACTTAGATGGAGAGAGTATACATAAGAGCTGAAAGAATGTCTGTCTCTTCACAAGGGCCACATTAATTCAAATGCCAAAATTAAATGTTTTAAGAGGAAAATATGCAAAAACTGTAAGCTTCAGTGTGTGGGATAGAGACCTGTTAAAAAAGTTTGGAAAAAGTGTAATCGCATTGCGTGTAACCCACAAATCATAAAGTTGCATTTTCTATTAAAAAATATAAAGGTATCATGTGCTGCTGATCTGTAAAAGATATTCAAGAAACTGGTTGCTGCGTAGATGCCAACAGGTATCAGCTCAGTCTTTTCTTCCCTATCCTTTTGTTAATTCTCATTGCCCCGACGCCTTCGGTCAGTGACAGAGCCATGATTTTCATTATGAAAAATTAAAATATAAAAAAATCAAGGGATATCATTATGTAGTATATATATATATATTTTTTAAAATTTGCCTAATTATACAGTGTAATTTTTCGACGAGGGCTCTCGGTTGACACCTCTTGTGCATGTGACTCCGCCATTGCCCCAACCCATACTCCCCTCGACAGACAGAAGCCGATTCAAGATTTAAAATTTGTGAATTCTTACGGTGACCTCAAGTAATATATAATATTTCCTCCGTTCCAGTTTATGTGAACATATTTCTTTTTTGGTCTGTTCCAAAAAGAATTATCCCTTTCTAAATTTGATAATAATTTAGCTTAAATTTATTTAATGAAAGTTTTTATAACCACACAAATACTAAGACCCCTTTCTGACATGTTTCGGACTACAAATTCTAAAAAAAATTATTTTTTTCTTAAACTCCGTGCTCAGTCAAACAGATTCACATAAATTAAAACAAGAGAATAATAATTGAATAAAAAGCCAAATTGAACAAATATTTTATTAATTTTTAATATAAATATAGAGTGTAAGAAAAAATTACTAGATTCACGCGAATCCATAAAATACATATTAGATCTGCGTCTGCCCCTCCAAGTTGGAGTCTTTTCTACTTTTACTTTTTCTTATTTTTAATTAAACTGGACCTTTCATTTTACAGTGTCAATCACTTCCAACATTTTGAGAATTAAGAGCATGTTTAGTCCACTAGTAGAGTTAGTCTAATGTTAGATTAACTTAGAGGCAGTAATTAAAATCATTTAAATGTAAACTATATAGAGCCTAGGCAGGGGCGGATCTAGAATGCAATGTATGGGTTTTCGGAACCCAGTAACTTTTGCGTAGACCCTGTATTTTGGTTAAAAAATTTATTAAATACCTATAAACATCTATTTGTGAACCCAGTTAATATTTTATATTAATTTGAAATTGCGACAGAAACCCACATACTTAAAATCCTGGATCCGCCTCTAGACCTAGGGGCATTAGTTGGGTTCATTTATAAGTGCTCCCACAGCTCAAAGATGCGCATATAGAACAATAACAACGTACAGATACCTAGTTAGTTTCTTTACAGATAGTAGACCAGGCAGCAAAAAAAAGTAGTAACAGACTATATATGTAAAGCTACAAACTTTAAGTCACATCTTTTAGAACGTGCAGATTTGCCTTTTGGAATGGCCCAATTTTGATTTCTTCTTTGGAAAAGTTGCTATCACACGAGGATTCAATATCCAGTGCATACATACACGGACCCATCAAAATCACTGAAGAGTAAAAATAATATATTTTGCATTAATAAAAAGAGAATGAGCCAATGAAATTAAAGCAATTTTCTAATACCGTCAAGGAAATGGAAAATTTAACTTTTAAATTGCTCCAATTGGAAGTATCCCAAGAGCTTTGGTGCTCCAATATAACAAGAAAATGACCTAAATCTTTCTGGTAAAGTGGTACTGGTTCAAGGCTCTCTTTTTTGCCTAAATAATCAGTTTTCTGCTATTCGTTTTTAACTACAGATTCCAATTAGTCAACCAAAAGTCCGTCCATATCTGATCTGAACACAATATACTATATACTTTCGGGCCTTCTCATGCTTTTTACGTACTTTAGAGCCCGTTTGGATTAGCTGATTTCAAGTAGCTGATAAGCATTAGGGGCTGAAAAATACTTTTAAGTGCTGAAACTAATTTAATAAATAAGTAGTTACGTGTTTAGATACAAGTGCTGAAATTGATAATAAGTTGCTGCAGCATTTGATAAAAAAGTGTTGATAAGCTCTTTTTCTGTTAAAATGACTTAAATAACCTTAGAACTGCTTACACTTATAAGGACGTAATTTCTTCAAAATCAATTCAAATACAAAATATTCTATTTGTCATTTTTATTTTAAATACAATTTTGCTTAGATAAGATAATTTTATGATATAAGTTATTTTATGATAACCATATAATCATAAGTTATAATAAATAATAAATTGACAAAAGTTTCTCGGTAAAAAATAAACCTAAATAGGAAAAAATATTTCAAGAGTAACAAACATTGTCTTCATCACCGTAACACCTAGAAAGCAATACACCAAAATTTTGATATATCCTCATTTATTACATACAATTCAAAGATAATACACCATTACATCGATACAAATATGCAAAGGAATAGAGAATTTGCTTATCTTAAATACTCAATGAGAATTGCACTTGAAGAGGCGGAGGGTTTAGGTTGAAAAATATTCTTGAGGCAGTGATTATGGATGTAGGAGTTTGGTTCTAAAAAAATAATATTTTAAGAATAAAATAGTAAAAACCTGGTCAAACTTAAAGTGCTTATAAGCTAAAAATTCATAAGCCGGGGGTGACCAGCTTATGGCTTATTTTTTACTTATACGCACTTTTAACTTTACCAAACGCGTAGATAAGCCGAAAAGTGCTTATAAACTAATTTGACCAGCTTATAAGCTTAGCCAAACACCCTCTTAGCCTACTTGGTTCTCTCCATCTGTTGGGTCATAACTGCAACCTTAAAAAGGAAGTTTATTTGGTCTAGCGACTGGCAGCTAGGGATGTTCATAAAAACCCGAAAAACCGAACCAAACCAAACTGACCAAAAAAATCGATACTTTTTGGTTTGGTTTGGTTTGGTTTTGGTTTTGAATTTTAAAAACCGATCAAATTTGTTTTGGTTTTGATTTTAATCAAAAAATAACCGAACCAAACCGACTATAGGAGTAGCTATTTCAAATTTATTATTACACCTATATATATGTATATTTTTATACAAAGTTTCAAAAAATTTATGGTGAATGTTAATCATTTGCACTTTTAGTACAATTCTTTACCTTTATATTCAAGTTTGATTGGTAGTTTTCTTTTGTTAAGTGTAACAATCCATTTCATGTTTAAAAAATATATTATTTATTAAGTCCTTAAATTATTCATCACTATTTGATTCAATTATCATCAATATATTTTAGTAAATAATAGATTTCTCAAAGGGCAATTGATTTGATAGTGTCACGTTGAAAATATGATCGCCGGAATACGTGTTTAGTAGTGTACGTCTTATATTTAAGAAAAAATCGCCAAATAACCGAAAAAACCGAAAGACCGACATAAACCGAATCGAGAAAAAACCGACTTAATTGGTTTGGTTTGGTTCTAATATTTGAAAATCCGACTTACTTAATTTGGTTTTCTTTTAGGGAAATACCGATCCAAACCGAACCATGAACACCCCTATCGGCAGCTAACGTCCTGTTTATACTCTATTCGTCGTTATTTCATAATAATTGGTGATTGTTGTTGATCAACTTATGTATGGGATAGCACCTTATGATCGAGACCCCTATCTTGAATTTAGTTTCTATATACTAACGGTGTATGATTTTTAACATCATAAGATGATGCACGACGACAAGTATATCCTATATATACTAATCCCAATTTATGAAAAAATAAAATGCCTAAGTTACCTGCTATAACTTGTATCAAATACACTAATAGAGCAAAAATTTCTTGCACTTTCGGTGCATATAAGTTTAAATAGTCCATTTCGATAAATGATATCAAATCACAAACATAATTAGAAGATAATTACTAGAATTTGTAAAAATAGTTTCAGATATTCTAAAGTTAATTTATAATGGCAGAAATTAAAAATGAATGAATTAGCTATTTAGAAGTTCTAAAGATAAACATTTTTCTATTTAGACGAAAATCTGAAAAGGGATATATATATTATGCTTAGGGATGTTTACCCGTAAAATGGTATATTTGAATTTATACGTGGTTCATAGACAAGTGAATCAATTTGATCCTAAAACAATAAATAAATTAAAAAAAGAATATATGACTTAACGTTGAAATTGACATAAAACAGCAAAAATCCTGGTTCCGAAAGTAGAACTTCCGGAGGCAATAGTGACAGTATTAATAAGCAAGAAGATAAAATAGTATTGAGCATTTGACAGAGTATAATACTCCCTCCGGTCCAAAATAAGTGATTATTTTTAGCCTTTTTTTGTGGTCCAAAATAAATAGTTTTTCCAGATTTCAAGGATGAATTAATTATTTTTTCCTACAATGTCCTTGGAATAAATAGTGTTGGAATATGTGTTAGGAGTGTTTATGTGAGATAGTAAAGGTTAATACGGCCAATTTCATTTCTAATTAATGCTAAAAGGTACATTTCTTAATCTGTGTGAAAACATCCAAAAAATCACTTATTTTGGATCGGAGGGAGTATATGTTTGTCAGAAAGTTTGTGTCCCTTTACAATGGTTGTAGAGTTCGCTATTTATAGTTGCACCTAGTGAACAAAGTTTAAGATCAAGCCCCTCTTAAATGACAATTATGAAGGCTATCGAAGAACGTGTAACGGTAGGCAGTGATTGTTTCTGTAACGAACCATATACTTAATGCTATAGCATATTCTTCATTAAATGCTACTGGGTGGCAGACATTTATCACCATTCTCTTCAGTAACAAACGAGATCATTGCCTTCAGATCTGATTGTCTTCTGTCTTCGGCTCCACGTGTCACTTTATCATGCGAGCATTTAATATGAACATATTTAATTACCATATACAGATAGACCCCCTGCTTTGCGGTGGCATATCCTTGTGTCACAGGGAAGTTGGTAAAGATACCTTTCTTGGCGGAAATTTTTTTGACCCCTTCTGAAAAGTTTATGACGGTTGATTAGACGTACGTCTCTCCGCATTTAATGCCCCTAACACGCGTCATCCCCTGATTCAACAACGATTTCGCCAATTCTCGAGGTAATGATGGACACGATTTTAGCCGCCTATTCCTTTACTTATACATATCAACCTTCTCCTTTACACTTCATAACTTTTCAAACTCTCTTTACTCAACACATACTTGTCTTCAACTTTCTCTAATCTTTTTATTTAAAAAAAAAACTTTTCTCCCTTATGATTACAATGCCCCCCTCTTCTAGAAATCAAGTCCTCAAAGAAAAAAAGTAGTGTTGATGATGCTGCTCCTCCCACGATAAGCACCATCATTCCAAGAAAACTCATCACAAATAAGGAGTTAGTCCTTAGGTTTACAAAATAGTTTATTTTGTAAATGCAGTTTGACTAAGTGATTTAGTGAAGAGTTTGGGAAAATCCTACTGGGAAGTAGGTCGTGGGTTTTTCACCTTTTGAGCCAGGTGTTTTCCACGTAAAATTGTTGTGTTCTTTTATTTCTGCAATTACTTTTCCGCAAATTGTAGAAGTTGGAACACCTAGAAGAACCAGGTTCTTCTATAGAGACTGCACTCGAAAATTGGATACCACACAAATCCCCCCCCCCCCCCTCTTGTGTGGTATTGACGTATAAAACATCAAATGATATCAAAGCAGCTTATCCTTGAAAAGGCTAACACCTTGGAAAATATCAAAATGAGTGCACCACCTGGAAACTTGGAGGGACAGTCAACTGCAAGGCCACCACTATTCAATGGCCAGTATTACTCCTGGTGGAAGAACAGGATGAAGGATCACTTGATTGGAGAAGACTATGAACTCTATGACATAGTCACTGATGGTCTTTTAGCCACTATGAAGAAGACTGCTGAAGGAATAGATGTGCCAAAAACTAGAGTTGACTGCATTGCTGAGGACTTGAAGAAATGGGAGAAAAATTAAAGCCAAAAGTAGCTAGTTTGTGGTCTAGGTCCAGACGAGTATAGTAGGATTCAAAGATGCACCACTGCCAAAGAAATTTGGGATACTTTGCAAGTAGCCCACGAAGGAACACATCAAGTGAAAAGATCAAGAGGTACTCTACTATACTCTCAGTATGAAAACTTCACTATTAAAGAAGGAGAGACAATCCAACAGATGTACACGAGGTTCACAACTCTGACAAATGAACTCAAGTCTCTTGAAAGAATCATTCTTGAAGAGGACAGGTAGAGAAGATCTTGACAAGGGTCTTACTAATTTCCTGGGAAAGAAAAATCACTGCTATCCAGGAATCTAAAAATATGGCAACCCTCAGATTGGACGAGCAAATTGGTAACCTCACTGCCTACGAACTTAGAAGGCAGACAATGAAAATGGATGCTCCTAAGAAGGAAAGAAGTCTAGCCCTGAGAATCACTGAGAGAGCATATCTGGAGGAAGACGAGATGGCCATGATCACCAAGTAATTCAAAAACTTTCTCATAAGGAAAAAGGGCATCTCAAGAAGTGGAAACTACAATAAAACAAAAGCTCCAGAAAGGCCAACCAACGAGAGATGCTACAAATGTTGAAAGACTGACCCCCATATCAAGAACTGTCCTCGGCGGGAAGTGGAATGGAAAAGGGAGAGATTCGAATGAAGGAACATGAAGAAGGAACTGGTCCAACCCAAGAAAACCACAACAAAAGCTATGGTTGCTGCTTGGGGGGAAAGTTCAGATGAAGAATCAGAAGATGGTGAGAATGAAGAACAGGAGCTCATGGAAATTGGCGAATCTGATGAGGAATCATACGAAGAACCAGAGGTAAGTATATCCCATCTCAAAAACAAGATAAAGTTCATATCTAAAGAAAAACTCTCTGAGTTGCTACTTGATTTCATGGATGATTCCGAAGAAACAAACAAAGAGAAAGAACAACTCTCTAAAGAATGTGTAATGTTAAAAGCAAAGTGCAAGAACCTGGAAATCAGAGTAAGTGAATCTGAAAAAGGAAACACTACCTTCAAGAACCAGGTTCATCCACTTGAAACTGAGATCCTAGAGCTAAAATCTGAAAATATAAAATTGAAGCTAGGAACTAGTAAAATGACCGTTGATCATTCTCATATCATGTTAGAAGAAAATGTGGGAAAACTAAAGGATAAGATGTACACTAAGGATGAACAGATAAGGACACTTAAATAAGAACTTGGTAAAGTCAAACATGAATTAGATCGAACTTGTAAATGGAATAAATCCTCTGATGCCTTGTCATGGCTCCAAGAAAATCATAGTAGCAACCGGAGAGGACTTGGCTTTGGGAGTCAAATGCCCAAATGGGATCCCAAAAGCAAGTATCACACTCTTCCTGAGAATAAAATCTGCACCCACTTTGGTAAGACTGGCCACTACAAATTTGATTGTACTGCAAAAGAACAGGTCAGTCGAAGAAATGAAAGTTTTGTACGAAAGAAAAACTGGTTACCAAATTGAGCCAGAAAAAGCTTGATTCATCCTTTCCCTCATAGAAAAGAACCCAAACTGGTTTGGGTCCCTAAGACTAACCCCTGATTTCTTTTTGTAGGTTCAAGTGAGAGGAAGCAACCAAATTTGGTACTTGGATAGTGGCTGCTCAAAGCATATGACAAAGAACAAGGAACAATTCCTTTCACTTGAAAACCTCAAAGGAGGAAATGTCTCCTTTGGAAATGGAAAGAAAGGTGAAATTATTGGGGTCGGTAAGGTAGGTAAGGATGACACACGTTCCATTGAGAATGTGTACTTAATAGATGGCTTGAAATATAGCATGATCAGTGTGTCACAACTGTGTGACAGAGGTAACCTGGTGGCATTCACTTCCACAAAATGTTTTGTGATTAACTTACTTACTGACAAGATTATTTCGCAGGGAAAAAGAGTGAATAACATTTATGTCATAGACCTGTCCACATTATCAAAAAATGAACTCACTTGCTTAAGTGTGTTGGACAGTGATCCCCTCCTTTAGCACAAAAGACTTGGCCATGCCAATCTGAATCAACTCAACAAATTAGTCTCCAAGGACTTAGTGGTAGGTCTTCCTAACATTAAGTTCAATGAAGACAAAGTTTGTGAGGCATGTGCAAGGGGGAAACAGGTAAGATCCTCGTTCAAAAGCAAGAAAATGGTCAGTACCACCAGGACGTTGGAACTGGTTCATATGGATCTATGTGGTCCTATGAGAACTCTGAGCATAGGTGGTAAGAAACATGTAATGGTGTTAGTTGATGACTACTCAAGGTTTACTTGGACCTTGTTCCTGACATCTAAAGATGAAGCATTTGATATGTTTACCTCATTTGTTAGGAAAACTCAAAAACAGTTAGGAAATCAACTAGCATCAATAAGATCTGATCATGGTACTGAATTTGAAAATGCAAAGTTTGCTGAATTCTATGATGAACATGGCATAAATTTTCTTCCCCTAGAACCCCACAACAAAATGGGGTTGTTGAAAGAAAGAACGAACTCTTGAAGATATGGCTAGAACCATGCTTCTTTCTAGCAAACTACCCCACAACTTATGGGCAGAAGCAATAAACACTGCATGCTACATAATAAATAGATGCATGACCAGACCACTGGTAGAGAAAACTCCTTATGAATTACTTAAAGGAAGAAAGCCCAACATATCCCACCTTAGGGCTTTCGGATGCAAGTGCTTTGTGCACAACAATAGCAAAGATTCCCTAGGTAATTCGATCCCAGAAGTGTTGAGGGAGTATTCTTGGGATATTCATCACATAGAAAAGCTTATAAAGTATATAATAAAAGAACTATGTGTGTAGAAGAGAGTGTGTATGTTGTTTTTGATGAAACTAACACTCTTTCTGAGAGACAGGAACCAGAAGATGAGGAGCTTGGACTGGTCAGAAGCAGTGAACAAGTTGGAGCAAATATGGAAGATGGAACAGGTGATGGAACAGGTCCAACTACCCCAAGCAACATGACAGGGGAAACTCAACAGCAAATAACTATGGATCTTGGCCCTGATGCTATTCCAAAACAACAAGACACCATGAGATCATCTAGCCGTGAAAAATTGGTGCTCAAACCACACAGATACCAAAGCTCTCACCCCCTTGAGAACATCATAACAGATCTGACATCTGGAATCAAAACAAGATCCTTTTTGAAAAATCTGTGTGGGTTTGATGCCTTTCTATCCTTGATCGAACCAAAGAATATTACTGAAGCCTTACAGGATGCTGGCTGGGTAAATGTCATGCAAGAAGAGCTAAATAAATTTTAAAGAAGTCAAGTTTGGCACTTGGTACCCAGACCACTAGACATATCAGTGATTGGCACAAAATAGGTCTTCAGGAACAAACTCGATGAAGATGGAACTGTTACAAGAAACAAGGCTAGACTGGTTGTACAAGGATATAGTCAAGAAGAGGGAGTTGACTATGATGAGACCTTTGCTCATGTGGCAAGAATGGAGGCAATCAGACTTCTTATAGCATTTGTTGCTCACATGGAATTCACTCTTCACCAGATGGATGTAAAGAGTGATTTCCTTAACGGCTACCTAAAAGAAGAAGTATTTGTCAAACAGCCTCCTGGATGTAAAAGAAAAGAGACACTTGACCATGTGTATAAACTTGACAAAGACTTGTATGGACTCAAACAAGCACCAAGAGCATGGTACGAGCGGCTATCTAAATTCCTGTTAGAACATGGATACAAATGAGGTAAAATTGGCAGCACCTTGTTCTTAAAAGAAAAAGGTAAGGATCTCCTGGTTGTGCAAATATATGTAGATGATATCATTTTTGGATACACCTCAGAAAAATTGAGTAAGGAATTTTCCAAGCTTATGGGGAGTGAGTTTGAGATGAGCATGATGGGTGAGCTAAACTTCTTTTTAGGTTTGCAAATTAAGCAAAACTCACATGGAAAAATGATCCATCAACAAAAATACGTGAAAGAATTTATCAAAAAATTTAAAATGGAAGAATCAAAACAAAATATACACCCCCATAGCCACAACTAAAAAATTAGATGTGGATGAACCTGGTTCATCCGTTGATCAAAAGTTGTACAGAGGGATGATTGGGTCTTTATTATATCTCACTGCTAGCAGACCTAACATTGTGTTTAGTGTAGGGCTATGTGCTAGATTTTAGGAAAATCCAAAGGAGTCCCATATAACCGCAGTGAAGAGAATTCTGAGATATTTGAAAGACACCACTGACTTATGCCTTTGGTATCCTACATGTAGCAATTTCGACCTTGTAGGATATGCTGATGCAGATTATGCAGGTTTTCTGGTTGACAGGAAAAGTACTTCAGGCATGGCTCACTTTTTGGGCTCTTGCCTTGTGTCTTGGGCCACCAAGAAACAAAACTCAGTAGCATTGTCTACTGCTGAGGCTGAATATGTGGCTGCTGCCTCATGCTGTGCTCAGTTGCTATGGATCAAGCAACAACTCATGGACTTTGGTATAGAGGTTGGATGTATTCCTATCTTCTGTGACAACACTAGTGCAATCAGTATGACGAAGAACCCGGTTCATCATAAGAGAACCAAGCACATAGATGTTAGACACCACTTCCTAAGAGATAACTATGAAAATGTAATGATCTCAATCGAATTATGTGCTACTGACAAACAAATTGCAGATATCTTTACTAAAGCACTAAGCAGGGAGCATTTTGAGAGAAACAGGTTAGAATTAGGGATGATTAAGATCACCTAATTGAAAGAAGAAGGAAAAAAAAAATATATATATATATATTCTAAAATGAAAAAAAAGAAAATTTTTTTTGGCTAGAAACATTAAAATAGGTAACTAACCAGATTAATCATTGCTCAGTATCATTCTTTAATGCCATACTCTCTTTCCATGTGTTAATATGATTCTTTGGTTATTAATTATGTTTTTCTGTCTTTGTAAATTGAGGCCAACTAAAGACTCTAACACGATGAATTTGGTTCATCGTTGCTGGTTCATCTGACTGACAAGGTACGTGATCATCACTATACACTTATTGAAATAATTATAGTCACACATGAGCAGGACTCTATCTATTTTTGGTTCATTTCAAATTATCAATACTTATCCCAAAATGAACTTGTTCCAAAGAGTCCTATCAAATATTAATTAGCCTAGATTTAAGGAGTCATAATCGTCTAATCTATTGACACTCCTGCAGCGATTAGACTCCCACTTGACCAAAAATTAAGCTCATTGTGCATTTAATAACCACACCTTTAAATAGCCATCATTACCTCTCTTCTTCAAAAGTATAACCGTCGAACCAAGTTCATCATTCCTCTCAACCAAAGTGATCAATACTTTTCTCTCTCCAAATCTTCATAACAATGTCTTCCACACCACCCCCTGCTACATCTTCATCAACCACCCCTGAGTGCGATGTCGGTCTTGAAGACACTGACTCTAATTCTCCATCGATACACAACTCTCCCTCACAATATCCAACCAGGTCTTCAACCCCTCAAAACACCCCAGTTCCAGAACCCATTCCCGAACCCACTCCTTCACCCCAAACAGTTCCAGCCGTTACGCCTAGCCCTACTCCAGCCCCTAGAAAACGTAGAGTGAAAATGTTAGCCAGAAAAATAGTTGCATCTGGTCCTCTTGACAGGAAATTGAATGCAAAACTTCAAGCCAGTCAGGACCAAAATTCTAACAGTTCAAGCGAGTCCTTTAAATTTTCAAATGAGGAAGAAGCAACAGGTTCATATGATACTGAGAAGGAAAATCCTGAGGTTAGGTATGAACCTAAAATGGCTGAAAACAAGTTTATTTTGATTGGGTTTGTAGTGGATGTAGAGGTACATGTTAGGACAAGGAAAATTGGGAAAAGGACAGAAATTGAGAGAGAGGGAGAAGGGAGTTCTGAAAGAGGAACTGGGAAGGAAGGTGCCACTCTGGTAATCTGTGGCCCCACTCCTGTGGTTGTTGAGGAAGGAGTCAAGGATTTAGGGGGAAGCAATTCTAGGGAGGCAGCAGCAGGACTGGAAGGTCTACAACATGCAGTAGATGAACCTGGTTCATCTATTGAAGAGACTCTGGCATACTTGATGAGAAAATTGGGGGAAACCTACAAACCTAAGAAAAAAAGAAACCCCAAATCCAAGAAAGTTGGTACACCAGTTACAACCAAGAAGAGAAAGACCTCGTCAACTGCTGATGCTCCTGCCCCTAAGAGTCGTGTTACTAGAAGCACTGTTAGGCAAAGTGAAGAAGAAATGGACAAAGCTTTGAGAGAGAGCAAGAATAAGAAAGTACCAAGGGAAAGGCTAAAGTTGGGGAGCCTGTTGAGGCAGTTCTGGTTGATGATGATGATGAGATGGACCTGGTCCATTGGGAGGAACAACCAGCACAGGTTGAGGTTGAGACACAAAGCCCAAGAAAGCCAAGACTTCTTCCAAGAAGTCAGCATCTGTGTCTGCTACACCCTCAACAGTTGCCAAGAGGACCAGGTCTACATCAAAGAAAGCAAAGATAATTGATGATGCTGAATGGAGTGGTGAGGAAGCAGAAGTGTCTGGTGAGGAGACTGACAAACTCACAAGGTTTGGGAAGCGTACTATTTTGAAAGGGAAGTTGTTTCGAGACCTTGAGGAGTCAGGGATGATTTTCTTGGTAGATACCTTGGATGTGCAAGGGTGGAAGGACATGGTCCTTCATCTTGATGGCAGGCTGGCTAGAAATGAGCTGGTAGAGTTTATGGCCAACGAAGAAATTAAAGATGTAAGGGTATCTACTGAGGTTCAGGGAGTTGATATTTCGTTTGATGCAAAGGAATTGGGGGACGTACTGCATATCCCTTATGAGGGGTATGATAACTCCACAAGGCAAAGGTGGCCTAGTTTGGATGGTTTGCCTTCAGCCCTTCAAATCACAAGGTTTGTCAGTGAGAATGAGAAAGAGTTGGAGCCCAAGGCAGTGTTTAATAGTGAGATGAGGCCACAACACAAACTGTTCTTTGAGTTTTTCATCAAGTGTTTACTACCCAGGCAAGAGCGCATGCATATTGCAAGTTACATGGATCTTACTCTCATGGAATGTCTGTACCGGGGTCGGCAAATTAATTGGCCATCCTTCATCATTCAACACTTGGACAGGGTTGTGAATGGATCCAAAGCATATGCTATTCCGTATGGTTTCATCTTAACTATTGTGCTGGCTCATTTCAAGGTGCCAGTGAAGAAGGCCGAAATGGCGACTGCTAAGGACCACTTTGGGAAGAACACGCTACTGACCTGTGACTACATTGTGAACTTTCATGAGGATGAACCTGGTTCATCTAGGAAGATGCTTGTTAATATCAAGGTCAGGATGCTTGTGCATGAAGGTGAGGTCAAGAATGATGAGATCCTTCGATTGAAATTTCGCCTTACAGAGGTTGAAGCTGAGCGGGACGCTCTCAAAGCAGAATTAACTAAGGAAAAGGAAAAGAATGAGGGTGTGCTGCAACAAACGCTCTCCCTTATTCAAGCCAAGAACACAATCCCTGCCCCTTCCCAACCTTAGGTGTCCAGTGCCTCCAAAAAACCCCCTCTATGACCCAGCCTGTGATTGTTTGATTATGTTATGTTTTTGTGTATTATTTTTTGCTTGTGGTTGTGACTGTTTTTATTTCTTTTTTTGTTCGGTGCCTGATCAATTATCCAATCAATGAATTTTGCTATTTTGTTATTGACTTTCTCAGTTTCTTAAATAGCTTATATTTCTTGGTTTCTTTTGATGATTAATTCATGCTTTGCACCTGCAGTTGCCTCAATGGCCATGAGTAATTATTTATATTCTGGTAAGTTCATCATTTTGCAACTTTTGATGATGCCAAAAGAGGGAAGATATGTGCTTTTCAAAATTTGTGATGTTTATAACCTAATGAACCTAGTCTCTCCATGATAAATGCTTAATGCTATAAAAAGTGTCTATGTTAGATTGAAGTATTTACAGGGTTAAGCACAGAGTTTGTCATCATAAAAAAAGGGGACTTTTTTTAATCAAGTCACTGCATGGTTTTGAAGAATGACAAATGACAACACTGTTGAACCAGGTCCATCAGGCCAAACATAGTCAAGCAGACCAGTTGGCACGAGAAGAGTCCATGCGCAGGAGATAAACATTATTTCTGAATTAAGGAGTTATCTCCTAAGCGAAAAGGTTGCAAATTGATAAGGAGATGGACTTAACATTCAGGTAGGACAGAATCAAGATAAAGGAAGATCAAGGAAGTTGAGATAAACTCAAACTCTTCCACCAAGGAAGAGTGGCATCAGAACTAAACAACAACATCTCAACTACTGATTCTATAAATTCTTGAAGCATTCCTACTGAAGAAATAACGCACAAACACAGAAGTGAAACAAGAATTGAAAGCAAAATTACCAAAGCAATTTTGCAAGCAGTTCATGTGAAGAATTCTTGTGCGACTCAAAAGCTACTTGAACCAGCTCGAAGAACCAGTTCCATCTGTTGTCTTTTGAGTATAGTTGTTTGTAGTAGGTGATTATACATTGTATCTTTCAGCTTAATCTAGAAGCAATTGTAATAGGTACATAGTGTTCAAGTTAGAGTTAACTTGAAGTTTGTCGCAATTAGCTTGAGGCTAGTTTGCCACAAAGAGATTAGAGTTAGTCCTTATATTTACAAAAGAGTTTATTTTGTAAATGTTGTTTGGCTTAATGATTTATGAAGATTTTGGGAAACTCGTACTGGGAAGTAGGTCGTGGTTATTTCACCTTTTGAGCCAAGTGTTTTCCATGTAAAATTGTTGTGTTCTTTTATTTTTGCAATTACTTTTCCGCAAACTGTAGAAGTTGGAACACCTAGAAGAACCAGGTTCTTCTATAGAGACTGCACTCGAAAATTGGACACCACACAAATCACCCCCCCCTCTTGTGTGGTATTGACGTATAAAACATCAACAACCCTTCACCCATTGGTGTGCATATTTTAACATAGTTGGCCAGTAGAATCCGGCCTCTAGAACTTTAGCCGTCGTTAAGACTCCTCCAGAATGCCCTTCATACGCTGATGCGTGACATGCCTGAAAAACAGAAAATTGTTCTATCTCGGGGACGCACCTCCGGATCATATTGTCAATACAAATTCTAAATAGGTAAGGCTCATCCCAGTAATAATTTCGGCAGTCACGATAAAACTTCTTCTTTTGCACAGAAGAGAGTTCATAGGGCTCTATACCACTTTCCAGGTAATTTGCAATGTCTGAATACCATGGAACTTCCTCCATGCTCGTCGCGAGTAGCTGCTCGTCTGGAGAGGTTTCCAGAATATCCTCTGTGTCCACTACATTTTCATCTCCTTCAAGTCGCGACAGATGATCCGCGAATTGGTTCTCCGTTCCCTTACGGTCACGAGATCTCTAGATCGAATTCTTGCAATAGCAACACCCAACAAATCAGGCGCGACTTGGATTCCTTCTTCTCAATCCAATACCTGAGGGCGACATGATCAGTGTAAACAATCACCTTAGAGCCGATCAGGTATGATCTGAACTTGTCGAAAGCAAACACCACTGCCATCATCTCATTTTTGGTCATAGTGTAGTTCAACTGAGCTCCACTCAATGTCCTACTCGCGTAGTAAATTGGGTGCATTATCTTTTCCTTATGCTGTCGTAGCACTGCTCCCACTGCGTAGTCACTGGCATCACACATGAGCTCGAATGGTTTCTCCTAGTCGGGGGCAACAATAATCGGTGTCGTAACTAGCCTCCTTTTTAACTCCTCAAAAGCTACCATGCAATCATTAGAAAACACAAAAGGGTTATCTTTTTCTAGCAACTTACATAGGGGGTTGGAAATTTTGGAGAAGTCTCTGATGAATCGCCGGTAGAACCCGGCATGCCAAGGAAGCTCCTTATTGCTTTAACCGATGTGGGAGGTGGGAGCTTTGCTATAACATCAACTTTAGCACGATACACCTTGATTCCCTTGCTTGACACCAAGTGTCCCAAGACTATACCCTCTTGTACCATGAAATGGCACTTCTCCCAATTAAGTACAAGGTTTGTCTCAATACACTTCTTGAGCAGTCAGGTCAGATTTGCTAGGCACTCATCGAATGAATTTCCTACCACTATAAAATCATCCATGAACACCTCCATTATATCCTCGACCATGTCAGTGAATATGGCCATCATGCACCTTTGAAATGTGGCGGGTGCATTGCATAAGCCAAAGGGCATCCTTCTGAAGGCAAAAATCCCGTAGGGACATGTGAATGAGGTCTTTTATCTGTCTTCCGGGGCAATGGAAATTTGGTTGTACCCCGAGTACCAATCCAGAAAACAAAAGGGAGACCTCCCTACCAGTTTGTCAAGCATTTTATCGATGAAGGGAAGTGGGAAGTGATCTTTTCGGGTGGCAAGATTTAACTTTCTGTAGTCCATGCAAATTCTCCAGCCAGTGACGGTTCTTGTAGATATCAGCTCATTTTTGTCATTTTTTACAACCGTCATGCCACCCTTCTTAGGAACACATTGCACCGGGCTAACCTAGTTGCTGTCATAGATGGGGAAAATGATTCCCGCAACTAACCACTTTATAATTACCTTCTTTACCACTTCCTTCATGTTTGGGTCCAGTCGCCTTTGGTGTTCCCCGGAAGGTTTGTGCCCCTCTTCCAACAGAATCTTATGCGTGCAGTATGCTGGGCTGATCCTCTTTGTGTCGGCCATGGTCCACCCAATGGAAGTCTTACACTCTATGAGTACCTGTAAAAGTTGTTGCGCCTACACATCTAACAAACTGGATGAGATAATAACAGTTAATATGGAGTTAGGTCCGAGAAACGCATACCTGAGATGGGCTGGCAGTGGCTTCAAGTCCAGTTTCGGTGTTTCTTCAACAGACGACTTGGCTGGCGGAGTCTCTCTCTTTTCTAAGTGCAGGGGCTCGAACTCCAGTTATCTCTGCCAAACTCCCTTTCCCTCAAGAGCCAACACCCATTCTGCCAATTCCTCCTTATTTACCTCATCCAAATTCATAAGACATGCAACAAGGGGGTCCTCAATAGTAAGGGACTCATCATCCTCCTCCAGTATCACATCCACATCATCAATAAGAGAACAATTGGCGAATTCACTTGGTCGCCTCATGGATTTCTTCACATTGAATGTGATTTCCTCGTCGTTCAACCTGATCTTGAGCTCCCCAGTTTCACAATCAATGAGGGCTCGCCCTGTGGCCAAGAATGACCTTACCAAAATTATGGAAATCTCGTCATCCACTTTGCAGTCCAGTATCACAAAATCTGCAGGGAACACAAACTTCCCTACCTGCACCAATACGTCATCAAGAATGCCTGACGGTCTTTTTACCGTCCTATCTGCCAGCTGCAACAACATAGATGTCGGTCTAGATCTACCAATCCCCAACCTCTTGTAGATGGTCAGGGGCATAAGATTAATGTAGGCCCCTAAATCACAAAGTGCCTTGGCAAAGGCAAAGTTACCAATGGTGTAGGGAATGGTGAAACTCCCTGGATCAGACAGCTTTTTCGCAATTGGTCGAGTCACAACAACACTGCAGGTCTGCGTAAGGGTCACTTTGGCCAAGTCTTGGAAGTCGAATTTTCGGGACATCAAGTCCTTCATCATTTTGGCATACCAAGCATCTCCTTCAGAGCATCAATCAAATGAATATTTACCTGTATTTGTTTCAACATGTCCAACAACTTTTTATATTGCTCGTCTTTCTGGTACTTGGCCAGCCTCTGTAGGAATGGTGCTGGAGGTCTCTTGTTTCCAGTGATTTGGGATTTTTCTTTGTCAGGCACCACCTCTATTACTGGTTCCTAGGCTGTCTCAGATTTTTTCTCAGCCTCGGTCTGTGTGCTGGGTTCTCCCTGGACAGGCTGCATGTTACCTCAGTCAGTTTTGTTGAATCATCAATTTCGATGGGCACTGGTACCAGTGTCTCAACCTGTCTGCTTTCTCGAGCTCTTTCCTGCTCCAAGTCTAAGTCCCTTCCATTGCGTAGACTCACTTCCATCAGTTGCTTTGGACCATGATCCTTAGGATTTACCTGAGTGTCTGAGGCAATGTCCCATGAAGACGATTATTCAAAGACATCGAATCTGGCCCATTTGCACTTCAATATTTTTTTTATAGCTGACTCATGTGCATATACTCTTTCACTTATTTGTGCAGTTGACCCAATAACCTGCTGCATCATTGCTTCAAGTCTGGAAGACCCATTTTCCTGTCTCCTACCATGTTGTTGCTGAGGGGGGTGATAAGCCTGTTGTTGATTTTGATTCTGATTATTGTACCCCTGTGGCCTTTGGTAAGGTGACATATTACCGTGAGGTCGCATGGCTCCCATGTTTCCACTGTCGTGCTGCTGCTGAACTAGCTTGTATGGCAGATTTTGCTGGCCATAATTTTGTCCACCCTGTCGCTGGCCCCCATAATTCGACACATAGTTCATATTTTCAGGGTAGTGATGATGATCATTTTCAGCATTCCACTGATTACCAAGTGGCTGACTAATGCAAGATGTGCATAAGCCCCCATTGGTAGTATCCACAATATGTACCTGTTGCTTCTTCCCTGACTCCTCAACCTTCTTAGTGAGAAGGCTCATCTGTGTCATCAAGGTGGACATATTTTCAGCAAGAGTGTTTGATGGATCTAAGGTCACTGAGTGAACTACTGGAGTTATGGGTGCTTTCCGAGTGGTCCACCCCGAATTCTTTGCCATTTTATCAAGCAGGATCTGGCTTTCTCTCCATGTTTTGCTCAAGAATGCTCCACCTGAAGCATTAACATTTGTCTCACACTATCTGCCAGATCCATATAGAAATGTTGCCCAACATCTGCTCTGGAATACCATGGTGTGGACAGATAACCAACATCCCTTTAAATCGTTCCCATGTTTCTTGCAATGTTTCCGTTGGCTTTTGTATGAAGCTCAAGATTTCATCAATTTGTTGAGCTGTCTTGTTGGGTGGATGGAACTTGTTCACGAACTACTTAACTAACTCCTCCCATGTGGTAATGGAATTGATGGGGAGCGAGTTTAGCCAAGTCTGGGTTGCTCCTGTCACTGAGAATGGAAACAACAACAATTTTATTGCTTCCTGAGTGACGTTTGACTGCCTCTGAGTTTTGCAAATCGATAGGAAATTCGTCAAATGTTGTTGGGGATCCTCAATGTATGACCCCAAAAATAGTCCCTTGTTCTGCAACAAGTGCAGCATATTGTTTGTGATCTAAAAAGATTCAGCTTGTATCTGAGGGACTACTATCGCCGTGGCCAAATTCTCCACTGTGGGTTGTGCCCAATCATATAAAGGCGCCTCTTTCACAAGAGGCTCCACACCCTGTGTAGCTGGGTCTACCACGTCATCCCCATTGTTGTTCCTGTTGTTTAGATCTGCCATGTCGGGTTCAAGATGTTCAATTGATGGTTGTTGTTTTCTTTTCCGGTTGGCCCGATTCAAGGACTTGAAAACTTTCTCAGGGTCTGATAAGGCTTCAAATACTTCACTAGTTCTCGATGAGTTTCTAGGCATGCACCTGTACAACCAAGTTAGCAAACGTTAAAATTTTAATGTATGGATGAAAATTAACTACACTTAAGAATTTTGTATTTCTTCCAACTATAATTGATAACACCTTTAACTCCCCGGCAACGGCGCCAAAATTTGATCACGCCCAACTATGCCTTATAAAAAGGACTAAGCGGACGTTGCAAATATAATCTGAGTATTTCGCTCAGAGTAGAATCCCACAGGGAATTAACCTATCAATTATCGTTGTTAGACTCACTCAATTCTTCGTAATCAACTTCCCAAAGATTATGAATAACAATTGTTGGTGTTTCTACTAACTAAAACTGAATGAAATTAATTAAACTAGAAGATAACTATTGCTAGGTTGTAAACAAATGCGAGAAGGATCTAAGGTTATGGTTTTCCCCTGTTGATGGAATCCCTTCCTATTATATTTCATATAGTTTGGCGTAACTGTCTCTATCAATCATGAACACTCTTGTTACCGTAAATCTCTCCCGAGTAATTACGACAATTTACTAGACGCACTCTCCCGAGTTACGCTAGCTTGGTTTTATTATAGCTCACTTTAGATTGCACCCAAGGTATCGTTATCCCTAATCCAACCTTTAAACCCTCGGTTATGAATCCCTCCTATACTTTGGGAGTGGTGTTGTTCAACAACTACCTAAATATGCACTCTCTCCCGAGTAGATACACACTAAATAAGCACAGCTAATTGAGGGCCCTTCAATCAACTACAACATGAACTTAGTTGAACAAATAGAGATTAAACCAAGCAAACTATATTAATATAACAATATGTTCATCCTCAACAGGTTCCACCAATACCTTAGACTAAATAAATTAGCTACTCATAGTTGTACTAAAAATAACAATAGAAGAATTCATCATAAATGAGAAAAACACAAGGAAGAAAGATGAGATTTGATGCCCAATTGTCCTCCTTGCCTCTTGCCTTTCTTTTCCTTGAACAAGACTATAACCTTGATAATCCTCTCTTTTGGGCGAGTTGAACCTTATATAGGTTAAGTGGAATTGTCCCAAACTTCCAATTTTACCCCTGAAATAACGTGTGCGAACTGGACTAGCGCGGCCGCGCTACTGGCCACGCTAATGGGCAAGCATTCTGCCTCTGATTGCTGGACTAGCGCGGTCGTGCTACTGGGCGCGCTATGGCCGCGCTAATGGGACTTCATTTTGCCTCAAGCACCTGGACTAGCGCGGTCGCGCTAATGGCTGAGTAGTCTGCCTTAGCAACTTTTTCTTCCTTCTTTCACATGGTAAAAACTCCAAGGGGTCTTTCTCCTTCAATTTGGCTCCAAACACCATCCTAGGTCCTCATAGGCACACTTTTCTCCTACGAAACATAAAATCCACAATTAGAGCCATTTTAACAACATTTAACCTTCCTAAGACAGTGAAGCATCATTAAGTTGGAGTATAAATATGTGCTAAACTACGTGAATCTAGCCTATTATCAGGCTATGTCTGCTAAAAGATTGAATAATTTGGAGGTAGCCTTGAACTCCAAAGCTGAAGAAGTTACTGCTGCTGAGGAGAAGTATGCCCTGTTGGAAAAGAGGCCTAAAAGGGTCATAGAGCACAATAAAGTCTTCAGCTCCAATGTACGTGACATTGATGTCAACCTCCGAGCCACTTAATCCGAGCGGGATAACCTTTCTGCCGAGGTTGATCGACTTAAAGAAGAACTTCAACACAGAGCGACTTCCCTTATTGCTAAAAAAACATATTCTATGTATAACATGAGGAGAAAAGACTTGGAAGAGGCCAAAGCATGCGTCATTGACTTCGACACCAAAATCGCTAAGTCCCATGAGATGGAGTCAGCTGCCCGAAGGGGTCTTTCGATCCGGCCTATTGCTACAGACTCTTCTGGTTCCGGTTTCGAGCTCTTAGGAATTGAATAAGAACTGGAAGGTGATGATGTTGAATGCCAAGATATTGAGTCGTCGACGGATCCACCCACTTCTTCTGGGGTGCAGATGCTTCTCTTCCTATGGGTTCCGGAGATGCAGTAGCTTAGTTTTTGCTTTTTTTTCTTTCCCATATCTTTGTACTTATGATGTTTGGCACGTATATTGTGAATAGAAGCATCTTTTCATTTAAGTATCATGCAAGTTTTTCTCTTTGTGTACTTTTTGTTTAGGTATTGCGCAAGTTTTTCTCTTTGCTTCGGATTATGAAAGGCTTTGTTGAATTTTCTGCGATAGCATTTGAGTTCTAGGCATAAATTCTTCCAGAATCAACCCTTTACCGTGAGGTTATCATAAGTGAGGACCCTCTTAATTATATTTACGCTGATCTTGAAGAGGACGTCTCATGTTCATTACGTCACTAGAATTTGAAGTACTTGTTTACCTTTCAAACGATAAAATTAGTTCATTGATAGGACAAGAAACAAGATAAAAATAAAAGGACTTCACTTTATTCCTTCCATTTTCAAAAGTACATAATCATTTGTTGTGCTAAAAATATTTTCCATTACTTGTGGCTAACTTGCGCAACTTGTTTCTACTAGGTTGGTTGTGTAGTGCCTGATCGCGATGATACTACGTTGTTTCCAAATTTGGTGTTCCCGATCGATGTGGCAGTCGTTGTTGTTGTATTTTCATATCATTCCCCTCATCCCCTGTATTTAAATGCGAAGAATGCGAATTTGAACACTGGAAGTTTTGCAGTTAGATAATCTTCAGTTCGATAGCAACCAATTCGTATGATCCTTTACCGGTGACAGCTAAAACTCGGTATGGGCCTTCCCGTGTTGGACCTACCTTTCCTACATTGAGCTCTCAGGTGCTCTGAGTTACTTTCCATAAAACCAAGTCCCCTACTTTGAAATAATGGAGGTTGGCTCATCGATTGTAATATATTTTCATTCTCTGCTTCTGGGCTTCCATCCTTATATGCGCCATGTCCCTGCGTTCGTCGGGAAACTCCATTTTGACCAACATTGCTTCATTTTTTGTTTCTTCATCCGCCCAGAAATATCTCAAGGTAGGTTCTCCTACTTCCACCGGGATCAGGGCTTCTGCTCTGTACACAAGAGAAAAATGAGTTTCACTCGTGCTTAATTTGGTCGTTGTTCGATAAGCCCATAGTACTTTTGGTAGCCCTTTGGTCCGTTTGCCTTTGGCTGCTTCCAATCTCTTTTTGAGGTTTTGTATAATCACCTTGTATGTTGATTCTGCTCGATCGTTTGCGCTCGAGTGATAGGGTGACGATGTGATCATTTTGTTTTTTCAGTCTTTAAGGAATTTTGTGGCCTTTGCGCCTATACATTGTGGCTCGGTCTCGCATGCTATCTCTTTTGGTATCCCGAATCTGCAAATTATATTCTCCCACAAGAAATCTACCACTTCGCATTCACCGATCTTCTGAAAGGATCTTCTTTAACCCACTTAGGAAAATAGTCAGCTAAAATAAAAAGAAATCTTACCTTATCAGGGGTTGGTGGCAGCAGGTCGACTATATCCATCTCCCACTTCATGAACGACCATGGTGACAAAACAGAGTGCAGTGGCTTTGCCGGTTGATATACCAACGGTGCGTAGTGTTGACATTTATCATATTTTTCAACATAAGCTTTGGCATCTTGTTCCATATGGGGCGCGTAGTATCCTGCCCTAATTAATTTTAACACTAAGGAATCTGCACCTGAGTGATTTTCGCAGATCCCTTCGCGGACTTCTCGCATAACATAGGTATCTTCATAAGCTCCCAAGCATCGGGTTAATGGGCCTTGGAAAGATCTTTTATACAATTGTCCTCCCTTGAAGCTGTATCGAGCTGCTTTAGCGCGCATCACCCGAGATTCCTTGAGATTTTCTGCCAATTTTTCGTGCTCTACATAGTCAATGATCTCATTTTTTCAGTCCCAAACCAAATTGATCGCGTTAACCTCGTAATAACTATCAGCGTCCAATATCGAATGCATAAGTTGTACGATCGTACCGGAGTCTGATCCCTTCACTTCCTTGGACGATCCAAGATTGGCTAGTACATCTGCTTCCGCATTCTCTTCCCTTAGGATGTGGGTTATTGACCATTCCTTGAATCAATCGAGCAGAGCCTGGACTTTCACTACATATTGTTGCATGCATTCCTCGTTGGCTTCGAAGATCCCGCAAACCTTATTTACTACCAATTGGAAGTCGCATTTAATTTCTTTGACCTCAAAGTTTAGTCTCAGGCCAGCTCGAGTCATGCAATCAGAGCTTCATACTCTGCTTCATTGTTAGTTATAGGAACAGTTCTTATGGCCTGCCTTAAGGTTTCTCCCGAGGGCGTGGCTAGCACTATGCCGAGCATGTACTCCTTCACATTGGAAGCTCCATTCGTGAACAAGGTCCAAGATCCTTATGCTAATTGTGACACCATCACTTCTTCTTTGGTAGCCAAAGGTAACTGGCCCGGACTAAAATCGGCCACATAGTCGGCCAAAATTTGTGACTTAATCGTAGTCCTAGGTTTATATTCTATGTCAAATTCACTCATTTTGACTGCCCACTTGGCCAGCCTACCTGAAAGTTCAGGTTTATGAAGAATATTCCGCAAGGGAAAAATGGTCACCACGGCTATCGGATGACATTGGAAATAAGGCCTAAGCTTTCGAGCGGCGACTACGAGAGCTAAGGCTAATTTTTTCAGATGTGGGTAGCGATCTCCCATTAAACTTTTACTAACATAATCAATAGGAGATTGCATACCTTCATCCTCACACACAAAAATGGCATTTATCGCTACCTCCAAGACCGCTAAGTAGATCAACAGTTGTTCCTCTTTCTCCGGTTTTGACAGCAATGGAGGACTTGACAAATACTTTTTCAAATCTTTCAAAGCCTATTGATATTCCGTAGACCATTCGAAGTTGTTATTCTTTTTTAGTAGTGAAAATAAATGATGGCATTTCTCCGAAGACCTGGAAATGAATCTGCTCAAAGCGGCCAGTCACCCTATCAACCTTTGAACCTATTTCGCGCTTGATACCTCATCCGAGATGTCTTCAATGGCTTTAATTTTGTTGGTGTTAACCTCGATCCCCCTTTGCGACACCAGTAATCCCAGGAACTAACTGGAGCTGACCCCGAATGCACACTTCTCGGGGTTAAGCTTCATTTTGTACTTTCTTAGGATCTCAAAGGTTTCTTGCAAGTATTTAAGATGACCACCTGCGTTCAAGACTTAACCAACATATCATCTTTATAAACTTCCATGGTTTTCCCTATTTATTTCTCTAACATTTTGCTTACGAGCTGTTGATAAGTGGCCCCGACGTTTTTTAGTCCGAAAGGCATCACATTACAATAATATATGCCGAAGTTCGTTATGAACGAAGTTTTTTCCCGATCCTCCGGGTTCATCTTGATTTTATTTTACCCCGAGTAAGCATCAAGGAAAATCATTAACTCATGCCCGGCCGACCCATCAACTTTGACCAATGTTTGGCAATGTGAATGAGTTTTTTGGGCATGCCTTATTTTAATCCTTATAGTCCACGCACATGCGAAATTTATTCTTCTTCTTTGGAACTACTACTACGTTATCTAGCCAGTCAGGATACTTTACCTCCCGATATCAAGCAAACAAATTACCTCTTCTTCGACGAATTTTTTTCTGACCTCGGCGATAGGACATTTTTTCTGCCTTACCGAAGGGAGTTTAAGATCCAAACTTAGTTTGTACACTGCCACTTCCGTAGGGATACATGTCATATCCGCATATGACCATGAAAAACAAAAATATTAAATTTAAGAAATTCGATAAATCCATACCTGAGCTTGGGGTTTAGTCATGTCCCCAAGTGAAACTTCTTCTCCAAGAACTTTTCGTATAATGCGACTTGCTCAAGTTCTTCCGCCGTGGATTTTGTTGCGTATGTTTCATCTGGTACCTTTAAATATCGTGGTACTTGGTAGGATTTCGAAGACTTCTCCCCTGGTTGACTTCATTCGACTCTGGAGCAGGGCCCGGTTCCGATAATTGCTATGTTGCATTCTTCTTTCCTTTGCTACTGGAAATAGAGATTGCGTTTATTTCCCTTGCCGGCGGTTGGTCTCCTCTTATTTGTTTAATTCCCTCGGGAGTCGGGAACTTCAACAATTAATGATATGTTGACGGCACGACCTTCATCTCGTGAAACTATGGTCTCCCAGGATAATATTGTAGCTCATATCACCGTCTACTCCCTCGAAAAGGGTTATCTTCATCACCCCCTCGGCATTCATGGGCAGCAGGATCTCTACTCGGGTGGTCACGCTTGCTAGATTGAACCCGACAAGGAGTTTTGTGGCCGGAATGATACTTCCAGTCAACTTGTCTTGTTCCAGCTCTCTCCATTGGATAATATTGGCCGAACTTCCTGTGTCCACCAAAATACGTTTAATTTTAAAATCTAAGACATTTAAAGAGATTACCAAGGCATCGTTGTGTGGAAACAACAACCCATATGTGTCTTCCTACATGAAATGTATGTCGTCCTCAGGGACTTCCTAGAGTCTCTTACTGTGGGTTACTGATACCTTCGCCTTTTTTGCTGCCGAAAATGTAACACCATTAATCTGTTCCCTCCCCTCCCCCCCCCCCCCCCAAAAAAAAAACCCCCCCCCCCCCCCCAAAAAAAATAATCATGTTGATAGTCAAACGTGAAGGGTTTTCTCCTGCTTTCGAAGGTTCCACATTATCACAATTGCGACCGTAGTTATTTTTAGCCTGATCACTTAAAAATTCTCTGAGGTGACCATTTCCAGCAATGTCGCCACCTCCTTAAGAAAATGTTGGTAGTCCCTGGTCCGGTGGCCATTAGTCCCATGGTATTCACACCACAAATTTGGATTCCTCTTATTGGGATTGGATCTCATTGGTTTCAGGAACCGTGCTTCTTTAATGTTCCTTATAGCTTGCTCCAGCTCCACCACGCTGACATTGAAATTATACTCGAAAAGCCTAGGGTAGGAGGAATCTCGAGAACCTGATATCTCCTTGTTCTACAATGACCTGTTATTCTGGCCACGATCAGCTCACCTATCGGTAGTGAATCTATTCGCCGACCGGAAATCTTTGTCGGGTCCTTTGAATGTGCAAAAACCAACCCCTTGAAGACCGTCGATCTGTGTCGAAATTATCCTTTGATTTATCCTTATTTTTTGCCCGGTCTCGGCCTTTGGTTGATGCCGGAAAACTGGGCTAATCATCTTCAATTTTGATCTTTGACTCATACCGACTGTGAACATCCGCCCATGTCATTGCATGGAACTCATGCAGGCTTTCTTTCAATTTCCACGAAGCATCGGAACTTCTCGAATTCAGCCCTTAAGTAAATGCTTTTGCTGCCCATTCGTCTGGTACGGCCGGGAGCAACATCCTTTCTTTATGAAATCTAGTCACGAACTCCCGCAACAATTCAGACTCTCCTTGTGCAATCCTGGATATGTCGGCCTTTCGGGCATGTACCTTCATGTCCTCCGCATGGACCTTGATGAAATAGTCCGTGAGGATCTCGAATGAATCTATGGAGTGCTCGGCCAGAAGCGAATACCATGTCAGGGGCCCCTTCGTAAGGGTCTCCCCGAATTTCTTCAATAAGACTAACTCAATCTCGTTCGGAGCTAAATCGTTTCCCTTCAACGCCGTTTTATAGGTGGTGATATGCTCTTGAGGATCTGAATCCCCATCATACTTCGGTCGTCTGGCATTTTGAACCGCTTCGGGATCAATTCTGGTGTTGTGCTTGGTTTGAACGACAATTGGGTGTACTTCTTTGAGTCTGGTCCTTTTAATGATGGTGGTGCGCTCGTAATTTGATTAATTCGGACGTTTATTTCCCTCATATACCGTACCGCATGAGGTCAGTTTTCAAGGGATCATTATCATTGTTGTTGCTCATCTGCTATTGTTCCCCCCGGCCATGTCAAAGCCGGCTTTGCCCTCGGGATGTTGTTGTCGACCCTCTGTGTTGTTTGATTTTTGAAAACACAGGGAGTAACTGGACCTCGTCCATTCGCGCTGTTGGAATCACCTGACAACGCCTGCCTCAATTCCGTCATGACCTGATCCTGTCATGAGAGATGGCCCATAATGACCTTTTGTTGCTGCCTCAAGATCCTTACGGTTTCAACGATGTGCTCGTCTTCAGCATCATCAGGAGTTGCCTCTCGAACATGTCGCGGATATTTTCCGCTATGAACCGGCATGGCCTCATCCCCGTCGTTGCGAGTGTCACTGATTGAATTTTCTTGTTGAGGTTGATCTCCCTGGTCTCAACATTGTGTGCGATGTTGACATCGTTATCTGCCGTTTTCTGTGATTTTTGCTAAGAACAAAGAATCAAACAGGTTAGAAATAGATGCAAGGATCAACTCAATTACACAACTGTCTAAGCCCCACGGTGGGCGCCAAACTGTTTACTCGTAAAATGATATAGTTAAATTTATACGTGATTTATAGACAAGTGAATCAATTTGATCCTAAAATGATAAATAAATTAAATAAGAATATAGGACTTCACATTGAAATTGAGATAAAACAACAAAAATCCTGGTTCCGGGAGGAGAACTTCCGGAGGCAATAGTGACAATATTAATAAGCAAGAAGATAAAATAGTATTGAGCTTTTAACAGAGTATAATATATGTTTGTTAGAAAATTCGTGTAGATTGCAGAGTTCACTATTTATAGTTTCACCTAGGGAACAAGGTCCTATGATCAATCCTCTCTTAAATGACAATTATGAGGGCTATTGAAGAATGTGTAACGGTAGGCATTGAATGTCATATTCTCTATAATGGACCATATACTTAATGTTATAGAATATTCTCCATTAAATGCTACCAGGTAGAATGTATTTATTTCGCCTTTATGTGCATCATTTTCTTTGGTAACAAACGAGATCGTTGTCTTCGGACTTGATTGTCTTCTATCTTCGGCTCCACGTATCGCTTTATCATACGAATATTTAATATGAATATATTTTACCATATACTAAGGTCTGATACTGTTAAAAGGGAAGTTAGCATATTAATTTGACTTGTCAAAAGCTATTTAAATAGCAAAAGTTTATAATTTTGTGAAGGTTAGAAGTCAGGGACGCTTATCATTTAAATTAGCGGGGAAAATGATTTTTAACAAAAAAAGAGAAAATTGGTAAGTAAAAAACATTTTATGCAAATATCTATCTAACAGTCTAGGTGGACATCTCAATCTATTTAAACGATAAGAAGTTATATTAAATGCTTGAATGAGGCAGCTGCCACGCGAGGTAACTAAAGTTAAAATATCCTGAAGAAAAAAGTTACTACAATTCATACATAATGGTTCAAACATCAGATCTCAGCACCAGCTCACAATCGAACTGTCACAGTTAACTTAGCCACCATTTACTTGGAGCTAGCAGCTGCCAATTAAATATTCCACGGTCACAGTTATATGCCTGTTCTTATTGCTATCGAACATGTTTTATGTTGTCAAGTGGCAAACACCAACCATTTTTATTATTTTGTCGCCCACCTTTGTCATTTTCTTTGTGTCGGTTTGCTCTATTCCAAGATGTCACTAAGCTAACTTGCTAATCATAATACTCCGTAAATGTATCGTAGAACAACATTTACTTGAGTTTCATGTTAATAGAATAGACCTAAGTAGGCTTAACTTAACCCCAACACTACCAAAAAATCGGCCAAAATAAACCGCAGACGACTGACTGCTTCGGTCGATCAAAAAACCGGTCGACGGTTTTCTAAAATATTTTATCTTACGAAACCGATCAACTTCGGTTGGTTTGTGGGCGCAAAAATACGGGAAAATATTTTGACGTCCCGCAAAATTAATTTTTTAAGAAACTGACGAACTTTGATAGTTTTTTCATGTAAAATATATTACAATTAATATTCAAAAAAAGATCGAAAATCATTCGGTTATTTCGGTCGATCATTTTAAAAATTCAACATTTCGGCCAGTAATTTTTTATTTTTAATAGAAACCGATCAGTTATTTTCACGGGAAAATACAATTAAAGAGAATAAAATAAAAGAAAGTCATAAACCAAAATGTACTAATGTTCCAATGGTAGAATAGTATTCTGCTACAGTACAGACCCCGGTTCGATTCTAGATGGTGCATTTTTTTAATTACATAATTAAAAATACCGGCCGACTTCAGTTGTTTTTTTAGGCAAATTTTTTGTTTTTTGGTCGTTTGTGAAATTTAATAGACCGACCGAAATCGATCGAAAATTGCGAACCGCTTCGATTGCTATATATTATCGACCAGGCTTATTTCTACGTATTAAGTCGATTGGATATTGATCGATTTTTCCAGTTTTCGACCGATTTCAGTCAGCATTCTTGAGCGATTTTTCGCAATTTTCTACTAGTGCAAAAGCTAGCTTTTGAGATGAGTACATTGTTCAAAACTGTATACGAAGACATCAATTTATTCCCTCAACCAGTGGCGGAATTAAAGTGGTGCTTATTGTTCAGCAAAACACAATAGCTTCAACCCAAATCCTATATTCGTGCTAAAAAATCTATTTAATATATATAAATAATTTATCTAGAACTCAATAAAATAATTTTTTAGAATAAAAACCCATACGTTAAAAATTCTAGCTCCGCCATTATATTGCCCTCCACCAACGTGGACAACACAAATCTAGTATGTGAATATTTACTTGTATCTCTTTTCTCACATGTAACTGATCTTAATTGCTTTACTTTGAGAAAATGACTTTGTCCATGTAATAAAAAATAATGGAGTTCAGACATGAATGTTTCTCTCTTTTTACTTGTTTGCTAAGCAAACGTATGTAATGAAGTAAAAGGTCAATTTTTTTCCAATAATTGGACTCTCAAGTTGCAGTATTATATTATATTTTATAAGCGGAAATGTTAGGACCGCGAACTTATTAATGCTTCTATAATTAATCATTGGTCTTAATTATAAATATTAGAGGGTAGTACAATCACTAAAATGAGCTAAAAGCGACACAATTATATTACAACTCAACAATTTCTTCAGCTAACAGAGAAATATACATAGTAGAAAACATATTATGGTGGAAATTTATGAAAGGAAAATATAGATAACTTTCCCAAAAGAAGATTATACATAAATAATTTTAACTTATTACTACAAGTTACACGATTGTAGCAGTGAATGCAATTTCAAGTCGTCTCCTATGTGGAAAGGTCCAAAAGAAAAGGAATAAAGTTATGAGAAGCAATGCATGTGCCAATCAGCTTTTGCAACCGTCCACGTAAAGTAATGATGGCTTAATAATAATTAGTTAAATGAATTTAGTCATTAGCTTACGGTACTATTAAGCAATAAGTAAACGAAAGTACTAGTATCTAAATTGACGTTTCTAATTCTCAATGCTAAATTTAGAATGATTATAATTTGTAGGGTTGAAGTTTCAAAAAACGTCATTTATGGAGAAAGTTTGTACCTCGTTTATATTACCACGTCTTACTAATCCTTAGTTAGCAAATCGAAAATTTTAATATATTGGTGGCAATCACAATTGTTCATCTACTTTATGTTTAGCTAACAATTTTTGTCTATTGAAGTAATCAACTTACATTATTTATCAACAACATACTCAGTAAAATTTCACTAGTGGGATATATATGGAGAGACTAGAGTGTACGCAGACCTTACTCCTACCTCGAAAAGGGTAGAAAGACTGTTTCCGGGAGACTCTCAGCTCAACGGGAGAGACAATAATATCAGAAACAAAACAAGAGAAAAGGCATGTCACAACAAAAGATGCCAGAACAACGAATAAGTGAAAGGACAATAACACAAAACTATGCAAAACAACAATGTGGACACAACATAGACCGTTATGAAGTATTATACATTTTATCATTTGTGAATATTTTTTGTTACTTAAGTTTGGTAGCTCTAGGGTTACTTTCATTTCATTGAAGCTTCTTATTAATATCACAAGTAGTACCTTCTGTATAGTAGTACTCTCCCTGTCCGACAAAAAATATAGCTTATTTTTTCTCCTTTTAATCAGCTACAAAATGCTGTCCATTTTCTTCTCTGAAGGAAAATGTTTCAACATAATTGTATATTACAGAAACTTTTTTCTATTTTAATAAGACAAAAGTCAACGCATAACTATATTTTACACCCAATACACAACTCTGAAAATCATAACTGGACGAACGAATTGCCAAATGAAAAACGAAAAAGACAAAATGTTTCTCACTATTTCGGTAACGAAAAAATATAAGTTTTTGAAGAAAAAAAGAAGAAGAAGCAAATGTGTTATTTTGAGCATGTGCTGGACAAAAAACGGAGGGAAAGGACATTGGAAAAGCAACGATCAATAACGTTCTTAAGAAAAGTAAGAGAGTAGTTCAAAAACAAGAAATAAAGCAACGTTAAACTTATCTTTGTATAACCTGTAGACAGCGGCAGAGCCATATTGAATCAAGGAGTATCAAGCGATATTCTTTCGTCGGAAAATTACACTATATTGTTAGACGAGCTTTTTTATTTTATGTATATTTACAATATGTTGACTCCCCTTGATTTTTCGATATTTCTAATTACGTATATTTTGACATCCCTAAATGAAAATTCTGGCTCCGCCATTGCCTATAGGTTACGGATTCAAGCTGTAGAAACAACCACTAATACTACATTGGAATAGATTCTCTACATCACACCCTTGATTGTAGGGGTGGGCATCGATCGGTTCGGTTCGGTTCGGTTATGAATATTATCGGTTTAGCATATCGGTTATCGGTTTACAAATATGATAAACCGATAAGATATTAGTTATCGGTTATCGATCATTATCGGTTCGGTTATCGGTTTACCCGATAAGATAACTCAATCTAGAGTTAAGCAAAAAAGAGAAGATAATTCACTCGAGTTAAGCAAAAAAAGAGAATAATTCACATATAGTATACTACCCAATTCTGCGTTCTAGCCACAACTAATATTTGAAGGGTTTCATTTTGACAAATTCATGACTTGTGCAATCTCAAAAATTGATACTACAATTCCACAAGCATTCCATCTCCAATTCACCGGAAATATTAGTTAACAGGAACATAAATTACAACTTTTTGGTTTTCTGCCAAACCATAATCAAGAGATCAATGTCATTTTCCAAAAGTCCAATTGTAGCAAGAGCAACAAGAGTACTAGTAATTCAATAGTTGTCCAAACACAACTGAAATAGTGTTAATTCTTCAACAACAGTTGTCCAAATACATTAACAACAATAAAATGTACTAGCAATTTCACCTTAAAATTAACAAGTACAAACATAGTACTAAAACATGAGCATAAAATAAAGAATCGAAAACAATAAGAATCCTATATTTTTATTATCGAACTCTACTGTAAAACTCAAAAAAAAGGAACAAAATTCGTTCTTAACAAAGAAGTAATTTTGGAATACAAACATACGCTAAGATTCTAAGAATGTGGTTGTACTTTGAATTTTGAAGAAGAACTGTTCAAGAATTGAATCAGAGTCTGAAGTGAACTGGAAACTTCAATCTTGAATGCGGCTGGGAAAATTGGGAGAAAAAAAGAGAATGAATCCCTAGATGTATTTATATACTTAAGGGTAAAATCATAATTTTATTAAATCTTATTGGGTTATCGGTTAACCCGTTAAGAAATTGGGCAAACTGTGGCCCGAACCGATAACCCAATAGTGAAAAGATACAAAATCATTACCAAACCGTTAACCCAATAACCTAATATTGGTACCCCAATAAACTTTTGGGTTATCGATTATACCCGATATATGCCCAGTCCTACTTGGTTGTGAGTCTTCCCGGAATCATGTATTAATGCGAAATATTTGGTGTGTTTTTTAAACAAATTTGTTGTTTTTTAAATAAATAAAAAAAAGAAAGGAAAAGAAAAAGTGGAGCATTGAGTCAAAAGGTCAAAAAAGCTTTAAAATGGGGCTCCGATTTCATCTCTCCTAAGTCTATAAATTGAGACAACACTACAAGGCAAGCGTGTAAGAAGAAACAAATAAAAGAGAGAGAGAAAAACAGCGCGCAGTCACAGTGGGATCGATCAATTGATCAAGTTGTTAATTGTTTTTCATTACCTGTCGTTATTATTACTAAGGCAGAATCCACCAACGTCTCCTTCCTTTCATATATACGACCCATTTCCAATTTTCTCTCTCTCCATCATTTTCCATTCTTCCCTCTTCTCCATTCCCGTACATTATTATTTCACATTTTTTCCCCATTATTGCTTGACATTTACATAAAAGAAGAAGAAATACGTTCAACATACATTTATTTATTTATAGAGCAGAGGATCACAAAAACAGATCTATCTTTGGCGTGAATATGGAACAGAAGCACGTATTGTTATCGGCATTGAGCGTTGGGGTTGGAGTAGGGCTTGGATTGGCGTCAGGACAGGCTGTTAATAAATGGACCGGTGGTAATTCAGCGGCGGAAGGGATAACCGCCGACCAAATCGAGCAGGAACTTCGACGCCTCTTCGTTGACGGCAAGCATACCAAAGTCTCCTTTGCTGACTTCCCTTATTTTCTCAGGTAACAGTTTTTTCACAAAGCCGCCAGTTTCTCTATCTTCAGTCTTTTTTTGATAATTTGCTTAATATCTCTCAAATGCATATACGTAGAAGAGCTCTTACTGCTATGCAAATAATTCCCTTATATTTCAATTTCTTTTACTATTGTCTTTCTTAAATGATCATTTTATATAAATTCCCTGGATCTCATGATCTAATTGTGTTAAGCCTACGTTATGTAAACTTGTCCCCTGTAATGCATTGCGCGCACCATCGCTGCTTATTTTCGAATTTGGAATCTTCAAGTTGAGAGTTCTCTGCAATTTTTCTTTTAATTTTCTTAAAGTTTGTTTCTTTTTTAAAAAAAAAATTTATATTTTGTTTTGTCTCTGTTCACGTCAGTTTTTAGTCCTTCAATAAAAACAGCTACTCCTACTTTTTAGATAAATCAACGATTTCTTTTCTATTTATAATTTCACTTTGTTTGTGACTTATTTACTCTGATAATGTATGGTTTTTCAAAATTGGCCCTTCAGTAAGCAAACTACTCTGGTGCTCAAAGGTCCATTAGTAATAACATGCACTTGCAGGCTTGCAACTACTACTTGAATCTCCAAATTTTATGAATTAGGTGAAACTGGTGATTTCGAAATTGTTGGTCGTGGTTAAGAGTGGCAATCGAGCGGGGCGGGTCGGTTATGGTTTGGGTCAAATGGGTAATGAAAAAACGGTAAATTATCCGCCCCGACCCATATTTAATACGGATAAAAAACGGGTTAACCGGCGGATAATATGGGTAACCATATTATCCATGACTTTTTGAATATGATCACTTTTGGGAGAACCCCAATTTGAGGCTTAACAAATGTAAAAGTTAAACTCATTGGTTATCCATTTTCTAAATGGATAATATGATTTTTATCCATATTTGACCCGTTTTTAAAAAGTTTATTATCCGGCCCATTTTTTAGTGGATAATATGGGTGGTTAACTGTTTCTTTTAACCATTTTGCTACCACTAGTCGTGGTAAATCTTAAGCCCAAAATGATCTGGCACTTCCACACACTAGTTCATGGTCTGCTTCTAGTTGGAATTGCTGATACTAAGACAGTGGCTAGATATTGCAACTAAAGTTTACTCCCTCCGTCCCAATTTATTTGGTTGTGTTTTCCTCGGCACAAAGTTCAAGAAATAAAGGAAGACTTTTGAAATTTGTGGTCTTAAACATGCTTTAATAAACATTTTATACCAATAAATCGTTTTATTAAGTATAAAATGGGAAGTTTAAATCTCAAACATTTCCAATTAAAAAAAAATTCATTCTTTTTGGAATGGACTAAAAAGGAAACTACGTCACATAAAAATGAGACAAAAGAAATATTTATTTTAAACGGTTTCATTCTTCTTCTCTAGATTGTTTGATAAGCATATAAGTGGAGGATGTTGTTTTATTATATGACGATAGTTTTTGGGTCAGCTTGAGCAAATATTATACCATGTACCTTTTTTGTACTACTGCATCTTCTTGATGCCATCAATGAACAAACTACTAAATAAGAAAAGAGAGTATTATACCATGTACCTGTCACATATCAAGAGCAAAGGTAATGGGTAACTCCGTCCACTAAAGCTTAAGCAGAGGGGAATCAATCACCTAGTGCTTTTTGCCTCCCCACAATTTTGCATTCTGGTCTCTTATAATTTTTATTTCATTTAATTGACTGCCAACCACACCTTGGGTGCATCAGCTATGTGTAGTTCTTACTCTTACCTGTTGTTATCTAATTAATAGACAACCTAACTTATCAAAGTACAATACTCCCTCTGCTTTATTTTATATGTCTTAGTTTGATCGACACAAAGTTTAAGAATGTAAAGAAATCTTTTGAAGCTTGTGGTTTTAAACTAAAGGTATGCGTGTAACATGCGCAAAAAACTCTTTGAATTTTGTAGTCTTATACATGCCATGTCATTCCCATAAGAAAGTGTTATTAAAGGTAAAATGATGAGTATATTGGAATTACAAAATAGAAATGTGGCATTCTTTTTCTAAACAAACTAAAAAGGAACATAAGACACTTAAATTGAAAAGCATGGACTAATAATAACCAGCCACCCACTAATGCTTGCAACCTGTGAATTTTATGGGTTGCATGTCAGGAGTTCTTCTCAATACAGCAAAGTTGTTGAATGCGGAATCAAACTAAGCAGAAGAATGTAACAGCTTTTTGTTTGACAAAATTCAAGTACTGGTTATCCCTTGACACTTGCACCAAAAGTTCTCACTCCTTCACCTAATGTTCTGTTGTTGGAGAGTTATGCTAAATTTCATTTTGGTGGCTCCAGTTAGGATCTTGGTAAAAGTTGATAAGTTCGAAAATATATGTTCACTTCCAACTTGTTGCATCCTCAATCTACTTCTCTGATAATCTCTACGACTATATGTTGAAGGCGGTTTCCGTTCACACTTATTAATCTCCTTCAAATGTGATGGCTTTGACAGTGAACGGACGCGCGTGTTGTTAACAAGTGCAGCATACGTTCATCTGAATCACTTAGATGTGTCTAAACATACAAGAAATCTTTCTCCTGCAAGCAGGGCCATACTGCTTTCAGGGCCTGCTGGTATGGCTTTCGCATTTAAAGTCTGTTCCAAGTTGATATGTTATCTGCATTTAGCGCTTTAACTATGCTAGATACTTATAATGCAGAACTTTACCAGCAAACTCTAGCGAAGGCTTTGGCGCATCATTTTGATGCTAAGCTGCTGCTTTTGGATCTAACTGACTTCACTCTAAAGGTATTGCGTAAGGCCTCTTTTTACAGTACTTTAGCATATCTTCTGCTGATACTTGTATCCATTCTATTTCATGGTCAATCGTTGCAGATGCAGAGCAAGTATGGCATCTTCAAGAAAGAATCGGTAAGTACTAATTTTACTATCTTTGAAGAATTATATTATTATTTTGTCAAAATATTGTTGTCCTCAGGCCCATTATTCATATTTCCTTAACTGTTGAATCTAAATTCACTTCCACTACAAGTAAAAGGGAATCATTTCGCCCCTAGTGGAATATTACCTGAGCATCTTACTTTTTTAGGCTTTCAAGAGGTCAACCTCAGAGTCTATGTTGGGACGTTGGTCCAGTTTGATTGGTTCATTCTCAATTCTTCCAGCAAGAGAGAATAATGGAGGTATGAAGAAAGGCCATAGTTCTTCACTATTTGGTACACTTAGTTGTATTTGTATCTGTTTATGTAAATTAATGAATATATCTGAACTTAAATATAAGAATATGAATCACAAACTATTTGATCTCCAGATCTGCTGATTTCGTTTACGCGTAGGTTATATTCAAAGGAGGTTCTAGATGTTTATGAAGTTACAAAATATTAGTTGTCGTATAATACTCCAGCTTTAACAGTACGTTTATCTTGTGGGAAGTGATGCAATTTCCACATTAACACCAGCAAGTTGTTTTTGTCCTGTACCCGAAGAGTAAAAGCAATCAAGCCTGATTCTAATTTCATAAGTCCTAAGGTGGAATTAATTTATAGTGAGAACTTTTCAGAGGCTGTTAAGTGTAAAGTTAAAACTATTGATCAGAAAACAAGAAATGTAATGTTCAAGTAATTGCTGAAGTTCAACATCCATCTTTCACGTGGAGCTCAGCAGCTAGTATGCTGATGGTTCTGATTTCGATCTAGACCTAATCAGAATTTTTGAACTTAAAATCTCAGGCTTGATACTTTCATGTTGTTTTACATCTCCAGATGCTCTTCATATACTGTTTTTATTCTTTTTTGTAGGTACCTTTTCAAGGCAAACCACTTCGTTTGATGCCAAATCAAGGTATATTAGTCTTCTTCCTCATTCAGATATTAATGCAGGTCTTTGAAGTTGATATTTCATTTTAACCCTTAGTCTTGGGATATACAGGAATAGGGAAGGTGCAAGCAACTCTCTAAAGCATCGCAGGACCGCCTCTGTTTCTTCTGATATAAGTAGCATCAGCTCTGACTCCTGTTCTTCAAATCCAGGTGGGATGCTTGTAGGGAATTGATTTACTTTTCATGGCTCTGCTATTTGCTTCCTGTTACACGTCATGAATGGAGTTCAGAGTCCACTTGCATTCATGATGTTCATGTATAATTATTAGAGAAGTTGTTAATTTAGAAAATCATGATTTGAATATCCACTAATTATGTAAAAGTATCATTTTTTTTTTGCTCTCATGATCTTGCTACTACAGTGTGGTTTGCATCTTTATGTTTCTTCTATTGAAAGATCTCATCAAATTTCCCATCTAACCATCAACCAACTTTACCGGATGTACTATACTTACAACGGATTTCTAGATTCATCTCTTGCATAAGTTACATCTATCAATTTCATAATGTTGAAATTTTGAGTAACCTATGAGGGATGATCATATGATTTAAGATTATCTTCTGATCAGTTCTTGCTTCTTCATTTTCATTAGCTCCAACCAAGCGGGTGAACAGCTGGTCAATAGATGAAAAGGCTTTCTTACAGTCACTTTACAAGGTAGTAAATTTTCTCTTAATTTCAAACTCGTATCTGTATCGTTATTTCATATGATTTTCTCAGTATCTTTCACGTTATGGTTGTTTCATCTTAAATCTTACTAACAAAGGAGGTTACTTGCAGGTTTTAGTGTCGGTCTCTGAAAACAGCCGTGTTATTCTCTATATCAGGGATGTTGACAGACATCTTCAACCACCCAGAGTTTATAAACTCTTTGATCGAATGCTGAAGAAGCTGTCGGGATCGGTGTTGGTTCTAGGCTCCAGAATGTTTGAGCATGAAGATGATTGTGAGGAAGTAGATGAGAAACTCGGTCTTCTATTTCCTTACAATATTGAAATTAGGCCCCCTGAAGATGAGACACATCTTACAGACTGGAAAACACAACTGGAAGAGGATATGAAGATGATTCAGTTTCAGGACAACAAGAATCACATTGCAGAGGTGCTTGCAGCAAATGACCTTGAATGTGATGATCTAGGATCAATCTGTCAAGCTGACACAGTGGTGCTGAGTAATTACATAGAGGAAATTGTTATCTCTGCTATATCATATCATTTGATGAACAGCAAGGATCCAGAATATCGAAATGGGAAGCTCCTCATATCATCCAACAGGTAGATGCCAGATTTCCAATTTGTTTGAGTAGTTTAGCTTCTTTTATTTTTCTTACTTGATGTTTATGTACGTACTGTGCTTCGTCTGGTGTAGTTTATCCCATGGATTAAGTGTCTTCCAGGACGGAAAGAGTGGTTGCAGAGACTCCCTCAAAATGGACCCAAATGCTGAAACGTCCAAGGTTCTTTTGCATTTTGGTGTTTCTGTTGAACCTTGAAGAATTATCTCAGATGAAATTAATTCTATTTTCTTTTTTTAAACAAAAATAGGATACTGGGTTAAAGCCTGAAACAAAGTCTGAGAACCCAACATCTGAAAGTAAGGGCGAGGCTGAAAAATCAGTTCCTTCAGCAAAAAAGGATGGAGAGATTAAGGCCCCGGTAAGTGCAGCACTGGATAGAATATTTTTTAGCAACCTTCTCTACTAAACCTTTCAGTTGGTAGTAGTTGGTCCTGAGATCTGTATTCTTTCTTTTTCTTCTCAAATGTCATGTTGACACTTTTTATAGGATGTCTTTATATTCCTCTGAAAAAATTAATGCTGATTTACTGGTTTCAACAATGTCTTGTCACACCATGCGCTTACATTTTTTACTCTTTGATTTGCATCTTAGTATATATTTTGGCTATTTGGTCCAACTTGATATTTTTGTTTGTTAATTCAATCTTCATTTGGTGTTTCTTCCATTTGCTTTAAGTGTAATATGATATCTACAGGAAGTTCTTCCTGACAATGAGTTTGAGAAGCGGATAAGACCGGAGGTTATACCTTCAAATGAGATTGGAGTGACATTTGCAGATATCGGTGCTCTAGATGAAACTAAAGAATCACTTCAGGAGCTTGTCATGCTTCCTCTTAGAAGACCTGACCTCTTCAACGGTGGACTGCTGAAGCCTTGCAGAGGTATACTACTCTTTGGTCCACCTGGCACTGGGAAAACGATGCTGGCCAAAGCAATAGCCAACGAAGCTGGAGCGAGCTTTATAAATGTCTCAATGTCAACCATTACTTCAAAATGGTTTGGGGAAGATGAAAAGAATGTCAGAGCCCTTTTCACACTTGCAGCGAAGGTTTCTCCTACGATCATTTTTGTGGATGAGGTTGATAGCATGCTCGGGCAGCGGACAAGAGTTGGAGAGCACGAGGCTATGCGAAAAATTAAGAATGAGTTTATGACTCACTGGGACGGTTTATTGACTAAACCAGGTGAGCGTATTCTTGTTCTTGCTGCAACCAACAGACCTTTCGACCTCGATGAAGCAATAATCCGGCGGTTTGAGCGCAGGTACTTCTACAGCTCGACACCGATCATTTACTTAGCTTAATTGTGTTCTCCAGTTGTGTGAATTCATTTTCACCAGTATGTTATGCATTTCGACACTTTACTGCTAATCCTCTACATCTCAAAGAAGCTTTGTAAAAAGAAGAAGAAAAAAGAGAGGCAGAAAGCAAGTTAGATCTTCTTCTCTGGTGGCTTGAACTAAATGCTGATGCCCTTAAGAAGATCTATTTCTTACAGTAATCTTCATAGAAATATCTACTTATAGTCTTTCTCTTTTGAGCATAAATATGAAGAACGGCAAAAATATTATTCATGCATTTGTTATGTGTTTCTGTTAGTTTTACATTATTTTCTGCTAGACTAGTTGCACGATTGTTAATTTTCTGGTGACAAAAAGTCTTCTGTCATCAGAGGTATGTTGCTCATTGTAATGATTTTGTTAGCTCTTGCCTTATCTTCTGAAGGCTTAATAGGCAGTTAGTTTTGCAGATATTTTACTCTGTGCAATGGTTCCTATTGATACTTTGACGTTAAGGAAACATTTATCAACTTCAAGACCTTTTTCAGTTTATGATGATATAGCAAAATGAATAAATGCTCAAAATTGGTTTTCGTGTTCGCCAGAATTATGGTCGGTTTACCTGCAGCTGAGAATAGAGAGAAGATTTTGAGAACTCTTCTAGCAAAGGAAAAGGTAGAAGATCTTGATTTTAAAGAGCTCGCAGCCATGACCGAAGGATATAGTGGAAGTGATCTTAAGGTTGGTAATGTTCCATTTCCAAAATGATATAAGAATATGCCTATTATTATCTTGAAATAACTGAAAGCATTAATTTCCAACAACAGAACTTGTGCACAACAGCAGCTTATCGGCCTGTCAGAGAGCTAATACAACAAGAGAGAAAGAAAGATATGGTAATACTGCAAGCTTATAGCTCCCTATTGTTCTCGCCAACGTAACCTTTTTTATCTATCTGCTTTATTGTGTATTCTTCGTGTTCTCTTATTGATTCTTCTTCCTCATAGGAAAAGAAGCGGAGAGCTGACAAAGGGCAGAGTACAGAAGATCACTCAGATGAGAAAGAAGAAGCCACAGAAGAAAGAGTAATTGCTTTGAGGCCTCTAAACATGGAAGACATGAGACAGGCAAAGAATCAGGTAATCCATTTCTTATATTGGGTCCATGAGGCTTAATGTGTAAAACCAAAAAGATCCTAATCCAAATTATAAAGATACTTCTGTTCTCCTTTTATTGGACCATCTGAAGCATTTAGTTAATTTTTTCTTTGTCCTAGCATTTGATCCCAAAGCTACTCTTTGGCCATCTTGGATAGGAAATTGTAGTTTTTGGTACACAAAATTTCTTGGATGGACTAATGTCAAAAAAATTGGTTCTTTGCACTATCATGACATTACAGTATCTCCTTGCTTTTGAAAATGAAATTTCCTGTTTTGCTGTTTATTCCACAGAAGTTGTAATTAGCTGTAGCTCTGCTTTATTATTAGTGATGATACTGTGGCTGATTGTAGGATTGTGTACTTCTAACACAAAAGTGCAATACGAACCAAGAATTTTATTGTATAGATTAATGCATGGAACATCAAGCAGTTGGTCACTTAGTAGTCTTTCTTTTGTGGAATCAGAGAACCTGGAAATCAATACTAACAAATATGCATGCAAAGGACTTATTTCCTTCAGTGCTGTTGTTGTATTCAATTTGGCATACACACACATCTTCATGAATCACTTGTTTTGTTAGGTTGCTGCTAGCTTTGCTTCTGAGGGATCCGTAATGAGTGAGCTGAAGCAGTGGAATGACCTTTATGGAGAAGGAGGTTCCAGAAAGAAGCAGCAGTTATCTTATTTCCTTTAGGTCATCAAATATATGCATCAAGAAATGATTGTCACCATTATTTATCGTGAAAGGGGTGATAACTGTGATCGCTACAACCTTCAGAATCAAAACCGCATTCTCTTGAATCTAAGGAAGAGATACTCGAACCCTATGCCAAACTGGTCACTTCTGAGAGTGTGACATGAATATGCATGAAATATGCTTGTCAAATGCTTGCTTGTGTTTGTATGTGGATGGTTGCAGAAGGAAGGAGAATTCAGTCTGTTTGTGCTCAGAGCGACGGTTAGCCCATAGCAGTCTTGTAGGATATCAAAGATGATCCCTGCGTGGCAACTGGAATGGCACATGGGCTCGGAAATCTCACAGCAAGTTATGATTTTGTTCATCTATAGTGATTCCATGTAATAGTGTATTGTAAATTAGTCTTGTTTACAGTTAATGCTATAGTGTAATTTATCAACTCCTGTTCAAGAGTTTCCTGGGACTAATATATTCTTCATTTGGACACTTTACAGCACAGGTTTGAGTTTCTTTTGAAATTTGGGAAGTCATTTTAATATGAATGTAGTTTGTGCGACTTGTTGCCATGCAACTCTTTCTTAAATATCTTTGAGCTTCAGGACATTCTGTTTCACAAGACGGATTTGTCACAGGCTCATTTACAATCACTTTATCAAACAACTTAATTCTTGCGCGTTAAATGAGTGACCTAGTGATTACAAGATTTTATAATTGAAATCTTCTCTTTTTCAGGTTTCACTTTAAAACTTCACAGAGTTGCTATTCAGTTCAAAACGCCTCTAGCTTATTATTCAGAGGTTAAGGAAAGTTAAATCAAATTTTAGGTATAGATTGGATTTGTTGAATCATGAGAGTTGAGAAGGAATTTTGTTAATCAAGATTTAGTAAGAGTTCTACCATCTTCCATTATCCTTCGATCGATGATCTATGGGAGATTGGTTGCAACCACTGAGTTAAGATTAAGAATTGAACTGATTAAATTGTTGGTTGACTTCCCTCAAGAAGATTTTATGATTTAGTGTTTTGAACAGAAGTAAAAAAAAAACCAATAAAAGAAAAAAGAAGAAGAGAAAACTCGTTTAACTGTCTGGTAAAGACAGGCAAAACTTGAGCATAACTAATCTTTAGGTGACTGAAATTTGTGACTACACCTATGAAATTAATTATCAATAGAAATTGTTGAGTGATGCTTTTTATGAGCTCATGAATGAGTTTACACTTGCATAGTTGTTTGTGAAGAGCTCATTAGGATGACGCCGGTGTGACTAAAATGAATTTAATCAATATATTATCATTATAAAGAATTACTTCTTTCCCTTGTGAATTAAAAAATAAAAATAACTTTTGAAACTTATATTTTTAAATGTATTATAATATTTGTGTGACTAAAACATTCTTATTAAGAATATAAAATAAAATAAAAACTATTTTTTTTAAATTTAAAAAGGAATTATTCTTTTTAAAATAGACTAAAATAAATAGGGCTACATAAACTAAAACTAAAATGTATGGAGTATTACATTATTGTTATAAAACAATATAAGAAGAAGAAGAGTACTGCAGGAAAAAGTAGAGAGAGAATTCTTATTGATTTTGGGTGAATTACAATGGAATGTGACACATCTATTTATAGGGAAAGAGTGACTTAGAGCCCGTTTGGATTAGCTGATTTGAAGTAGCTGATAAGCATTAGGGGCTGAAAAATACTTTTAAGTGTTGAAACTGATTGAATAAATAAGTAGCTACGTGTTTGGATACAAGTGCTGAAATTGATAAGAAGTTGTTGCAGTATTTGATAAAAATAGTGTTGATAAGCTCTTTTCTGTTAAAATGACTTAAGTGACCTTAGAACTGTTATAAGGGCGTCATTTCTTCAAAATTTTAGATTCCAGATCGATTCAAATACTAAATATTTTATTTGTCATTTTATTTTAAATACAACTGTACTTATATAAGATAATTTTAATGATAAATATAATTTATTTTATGATAAGCATATAATCATAAGTTATAACAATTAATAGATTGACAAAAATTTCTCAGTATAAAATAAACCTAAATAGGACAAAATATTTGTAGAGAAATAAATATTGTCTTCATCACCACAACACTTAGAAAGCAATACACCAAAAATTTGATATGTCCTCATTTATTACATACAATTCAAAGATTAATACACAATTACATTGATAAAAATATGCAAAAGAATAGAGAATTTGTTTATCTTAAATAGTCAATGAGAATTGTAGACTTGAAGAGGCGGGGGGCGGGTTAGGTTGAAAAAATACTTGAGGCGGTGATTATGGATGTAGGAGTTTTATTCTAAAAGGAATATTTTAAGGATAAAATAGTAAAAATCTTGGTCAAACTTAAAGTGCTTATAAACTAAAAATTCATAAGCTGAGGATAACCAGCTTATGGCTTATGTATGACTTATGTTTTACTTATAAGCACTTGGCTTATAAGCACTTTTAGCTTTACCAAATGCGTAGATAAGCCGAAAAGTGCTTAGTTTGACCAGCTTATAAGCTTAGCCAAACACCCTCTTAGTCACCAAGTAAAATCCTTAAAATCTCTCTAAAATATCGGCATTCACCTTAAATAGAATTCTATTTATAACACTCCCCCTTGAATGTCTATTCAACAGATAATGTGCCTCGTTAGAACCTTAACTAAAATAAAATTCAGTGGGAAAAAAATTCGAGTAAAGGAAAAAGAGTACACATATATAACAATACGCTTTTTGGTTGCCTCGCTAAAAACCTTGCAAGGAAAACCCAGTGGAACAAAACCTTGTAAGTGAAAAAGAGTGCAACGCGTATTAACTCCCCCCAACCCCCCCCCCCCCCCCCATGATGAGAGCATCAATTAACATCCTTGAGCCTACGCATCCCAATCTTATACACTAGCTTCGTGAAGTTTGACATCGGTAGAGATTTGGTGAACAAGTCAGTTATATTATCACTTGAATAAATATGTTGCACCTTGAAATTACAATTCCTGTATATATATATATAATGTCGTGGAATAGCCTTTTCAATATCTCCATAAAGGGAAAAATTATCGCTATCACATTATCATGCTTATAATTATAGCAAGATACATATGCACACAAATTGCACGTACGAAGTGGTACTTCAGGACCAAGAATTATATATGCTTTACGCGATTTAAATCCTTCAAGGATTGTCATATAAGTCATATAATAGACTTTAATTAGATGCATATCAAGTTTTCATGTCATGCTAGACAAATAAGATATCGAAAATTGATTGCACATATCATTGACTTTATATTTTCAAGTGTTTGAACTGCAGTTCCAAATACTTGTCTTTCATATGAAACCAATTCTACTTGAATTGTTTCTCTTCTATTTGGCCAATATTTTTGCGTCTGTATTTGACAAACTTAAGATCTCCATCTATACTTAGCGCTATCATAAGATGTCGTCGACGAACATTTATATCGGTTCCAATATTTTTTTCCATAAAGACATGACATAAAGATCTCTTCATTTATGTTTTCAGGTACCTAAATCTCTCCTCAGATTTTATGAAACGTTATGTCATGTGATCTCCTAGATTACTTGTCTCCTTATTATGATCATTTGCTCATCTTCTTTCTCAAGAATTTTATTTGAAATCGATTTGTCGATACGCTTTAAGTGTATCATAGACTTTGTCCTTCTAGGACTTATTCTAATAAGAGCATTTGCAATGAGAATATAATTACTTTCTTTGGGTCAGCAAATGCGTCTGACATGCTTTGCGATATATTGCAGATGGGTTATCTTTTTATGAACTTCACGTTCATATTATCTTATTTGAGGATCTAGATGTAGAAATAATAATTCATTCCACGTAACGTTTTCTCAATTGTTTATTTTGTCTCCCCCTCATGTTAGAAAAACTAACTTGCTTTCTCAACTTTGAAAATTCACCTTTGTGCGTTATGGTGTTAGTCAAAATATACACCGCACATCAATAATAATAAAATGGAATTATTTGGCTCCTGACCCTGAACCACTTGTGAAGGGAGAATGTAATATACTTTCGTATATAACGTATATCAAACTGATACAGATAACTTCGTTCTCATAAGCAATAGTTTAGCTATTAAGTGGAGGTACTCAATAAATCATCTTGCTAAACCAGTTGTGAAGTTAACCAACTTATCAAGCTGAATTGTCTTGAATAGAAATCTGGAAAATTATGCTCTAAATTAAATTATTGAGCAAGTTACCTCACAAACACCAGGTTACGGGTTAATAATAATCGCACATGTAATCATCTCATAGATGCATCTTATGTGGTATTCATGGCAGGTGAATGTGACCAGATTCACCTTTTGATATTTCCAGCATTCATTGGATTCAATCCCAATTTTAGTTGGCCTATTACTTAATGAGAACAAGCAACATTCGAGAATTCGTAAAGAACTTCCAGTTCTTTAATATTTACCCATGTGAATTCTTATTTATTTTTGCACATCATACTTAAATTGATATGACTAAACCAATTATGCCAACTGGATATCAAAAACTCCAAGTTTATTATGATATGTATTTTATATCAATAAACTTTTACTTTATTGTGACATTCTTTTATTTGTGTTACAAATTAGAGAATAAAGCGAGTAGCTTTTCACATACATATTATCCCGCTACAAGTTGTAGTAATAGGAGATATTAAAGTTTTTCTTTATTTATAGTCTCAGTATCACCAATCGCTTTCCCGAATACTTTAGAAACTCAATAAGTTTCTTTGAGACTTACTACGGCACAATACCTTATTGAGAATCAATTTATTTCTCCAAAGTAGTATAATTGACTCTTCTAGAGTTTTTAATTAATTTTGTACTACCACATATTCATCAATATTCATATGGTGAATATCTCTTTCAAGGAGAAAGTTATACCATTATGGTCAGAATTCTATACAAGATGTGTTCCTTGCATTATTGTTGCCCTTTAATAATCACATCGCAAAAATATTTTGGTGTACAATAGGTAGGTGACCAATAACTATTCACGTCATAATAATGACATTATTTTCTTATTTTATCTCAAACCTCCTTCTAGAGGTGAGTGTGGTATATTCACAACCACTGGCACGCTCATATTCTTTATGAATGAATATATATTCATAAATCACATGTTGTCACATTCACAACATTCACGAACCAAAATCATCTATATGTGTTTTACAAATCTCATGTCAGATCGATGATAAATATTACTTTCACCAAGTGAGGGATTATTTTAAGAATCCTTATTGTTCTTATTACCACAATGATGACGATTATAATTTCGTCTACTGCCACGTCCATTGATACATTCATAGTAATAATTTTGTTTCTTTCAGACTTATCATATACTGCTATCACAATATCTTAAGAGAATGAGCAAATTTAGTGGAACATGTTTTCAATTCTTTGTCTACAATCATATATGAATTTGATCATGGCAAGGCATAAAAAATTTACTACTTTGGGTGATCATAATTTCTTTCAAACTCCATTAGAGTTACAATTAAAATTTACCATCTTTGTTTGTATTAAAATCAAATTATAGAATAAAAGAGAAATATACGGTAAAATACTTACCTTAAATTCAGAATTTAATCACGAAGGAAGTTCATGGAACAATTAAGATCATTATGCTCAATCCCAAAGTTTCTATTCAATTAGTTAGAGTCTCGAGGAGAAGAATAGTATTGTAGAAAAAAGTAGATAGAAAGAAATCTTATTGATTTTAGGATGAATTACAATAGAATACGATCCTTCTATTTATAGGGAAAAAATGACTTAATCATCAAGTAAAATCTCTCTAAAATATAGACATTCTTTAAGTAGAATTCTATTTGTAACAATTATGGCGAAAATTGCCATACTAGATTTCCTTGGTACTTTTTATATGTCAACTTCTATACAACAGTACTAGTTAGTATAGCAATTTTCCGAATAATTTGACATGTTAATGACAAGCAAAGTCAGGAATGAGGAGCTAAGAAAACTGCAGAACAGCCCAGAAAAACCGACCATCTCCTCTTTACGCAACACGCACATATTTGGATCTTCAATCGGCCATTGAAACACACAGCGAACATGTGTGGGCTTGGATCTTAGTGTAGAGATGGGAGTTTTAATGGTGGAGAGGTATGAAAAGCTAGGGTTAAACGAGTCGTTGAGTCGAGCCTATCATTACCCAATTGCTTGTGAAGAGCTAAGTTGTATTCTAAGAAATGCATATTCTAAAATTCCCAAAAATTTGCAATCTCTCATCTTTCAGGATTCCCTCGCCGCCTTTCGCCTCCTCCCTCAGTAAGTCACTCCTCCTCCTTCTTCGGTTTTTATTAGAAATTACTACTGCATAATATACCTGAAGAGTTAATAGGTTTGTCCTTGTATTTTCTTTGATTCGATTAATAGATATTTAACTCCGTGTATATAAAAGCATAGTTCGTCCAACGTAAAACAGTGTAAAATTAGTTTATCTATAAACAAAGAGGATTTCATGTAGTGAACATGATTAATTGGGAATTACAGCATAATTGACTGATGGATTAATACGATTTAGAATGTTTAATTACTGATTGATATATGTTCCTTTTCACTCCCTAGCAAATTGTTGATTATTACATTTGAGAATCGAAGTTTCCCGTGTGCATATAAAGAACTGGAGAAGCATTTAGTAAAATTTGCTAGTTTAGACATTAAAAATATAGTTGATTAACACTTCCCGTGGGGCTTAGCACTTGTGCTTACATGTTGGTTAACCTTATAGAAGACACATTAGCTACTACATTTTCATCTTTTTTTCTGCTTTCCTAATGATAAGCATTTGCTGGTAATAAGGGCTTGATGGAGCCATACCATGTTGAAGGAGAGATCCAATCCTTTCTACTTTGAGCCTTTGAGGTCCCTGAATCAAAAGATCTTATAGACAACTTAATTTGCTGACGTTAAGAACATAATAATGTTCACATATTTCTTGTTCATGAAATTGTTTGCTGTTGATCTGTATTTAGCGATTTGTTAGTATTTCAGTAAAAGGAACCTTAATTATTAAAGTTTTCACTTCAGAATGCAGACACAAGCAGCCATATCAGCAGCAAATGGCCTGCTTCACAGCATCGAGGCTGCATTACCTAAACAAAAAAAAGTTTTAGCTGCATCTGAATTTAAACAGGCTATGGTTGCTCAAAGGAGGCGACGGAAGGTCCAACCAATGGTAGAAGGTAGTTTTAATATAACATTTCTTTTCAATGAAAAAGGTCACTATAGACATTTAGTGCTTTCAGTATGGAATACCTTTTTGTCAAACCCTGCGGATTAGGACACCTGTTGTTCTATTGCCTTTGCTATCCAGCCATAGTGGCATATTCCTGCAAGGCCATTTTTTTAAATCTCAACTTGCAGGAGAGTTATTTCCAGAACTCTGGAAATGCAAACACCTCCCTCCCCCCCCCCCCCCCCCCCCCCCAACCCCCCC
>ML280257.1:9335-68646 GCA_005239495.1 Nicotiana undulata
GGGGGGGGGGGGGGGGGGCGACAGCATGGCGACTCCGCTGGGGATATCCTAGACTTTTACCATTTTCAAACTGCTTTGTGAACTTGCCATTACTTTGTTAATATTTTCACCCTTTCCCTTTCCCCTTTATGTGCAATTAATTGTTTATTTCTTTCAATTATTTATTCTTTTTCAAAATCAAAACTGACATATTTCTTTGTTTTCCTTTGTAACCGCTTTAAATTATAATTGTTGTATTTACCGATTTCATAACGTGCAAATACATGACAACGTGCTTTCATTACTCATTTATTGTTGCATCATCATGCTCAACATCATATTCCACTCGTACCTATACAAATCCTATAGCAACGCTTGATGAGTGGTTGCGACCTTCCTATTTTTTATTACCCCTAAATTCTAAAAGGCCTATTTGCGATAAAACTAGTCGATCAATGGTACAGTCGACAGTTCCGTGCCTTCCCCCTTGAGTTGTCCGCTCAAGGGTACCAGTCTAAAACCCCGTTGAAACCTTACTCTATTATATTGTGCATGTATCATGGTCAAACCTAGTCGGGTTAATGTGTCATCCGCACAATAATCCTTTAAGACAGCCTTATCCAAAAGTCCATCGGGTTTTTCATAATCCCAACGGACGCAATCACGTTCTGTGCATTTATTTGGAGAACTAAATGCCTTTATGCTAATCATAAGTGTATAAATAGTCAAATTTTGGGGGGGGGGTAAGGGCCTAACCATTTTTGTCTTGTAGAATTATAAGGCACGAAGTCCCTAGATTCGACATGGTCAGCAATATCCACCCAAAGCTCCTGGATTGGTGGGAGGATCTTCACTCCAGCGATAAGAAACATGTCCAGAAATACCTTGGTAATCTACCATCTCTCCTAGACATCCAACCCAACAACATGTTGAACGAGGTTGCCACTTTATTCTGGGACATCAAAAGAGCCGTCTTCCGCTTTGGGAACATTGAGATGACACCACTGCTAGAAGAGATAGGGGGACTAGCTGGGTTAGTCTGGGAAACCCCTAGGTTATTGGTTCCTGAGAACCGCATATGCAAAGGCTTTTTGAAAATGACGGGTCTGAAGAAGAACGCTGAATTAGGATGCTTAAAGTAGTCATATATACCCTTCGAGTATTTTATGAAAAGTACGGTCACAGTAAATCGTACCGTACTCTCCATGACGAATTTGCCATTACATCTCTGGGACATATTCACCATAGGATATTTGTCTTCATTGTTTGCTTTCTGGGGTTGATCATGTTTCCAACAAAGAAGGAAAGGATTAACACTAGGTTAGCTATGGTAACCAAGACTTTGATGGAGGGAATTGACGGGCAAGCTTTCAGCATCGTCCCTATGATTATCTCGGGCATTTACCGAGCCCTGAAACATTGTCAAAGAGGAGCAAAGCATTTCGAAGGTTGCAATCTGTTGCTACAACTGTGGCTCTTAGAACATTTCCAAAAGGGCCAATACCACCAAGAATTTCCGCGAAGGGCTTGAAATGATCACATTGCTTTCCATTACCCCAAGCGGATGACATATATTCCAGATAGGTTCGCTCAACCGGAGACCGCAAAAGAATGGATATAGTTCTTTGATAACTTAACTAAAGAGCAGGTACAGTGGATGTTCGAGTCGTTCCCAACAGACGAGTTCATTATCAGGTCCACGGATACACCACACTTAGTGCTGATTGGGTTTAGGGGGATATACCCTTATGTTCCTATCCGATCCATGAGACAAGTAGGCAAAAAGCAAGTCGTGCCAAGGGTCGACAAGATGAGCCATTTTCGAGCTGACTTCCAGGATGATGATATTCCCTACAAGTGCCAAGCCCAACACATGTTGCACTGCAAAATCATTTTGGAAAAGGATACTATTGAACAAGACAGGTACCATGCTGGGTGTGCACCTCTTTATACGTCATTGTTGGAAGACGACCTGCACGGGACGGTGAGGCAAGGAATTAGCCGAGGTCACATAATCATAGACAAGAGTGCCGAGACTCAGGTCAAGTACAACCGGCTTCGCAAAAGGATCCATGACTCCAAAAATGAGCACCGGGAGATACATGAAGCAACCAAAAGGTTGATCGAGGAATGGAGGGACATGTCTATTCGTTCCAACAAGAAGCTGGAATACTTGGAGCGAGGAATAGTGGAGCTAGAAGGTAAGATCATCAAGAGGGTCTAAGACTTTCGGAAAGCTGAGGGAAACGAAGGAGGGCACCTAGCCAGTGCATACCTGCTGCTGGGACTGCGCGAGCTAGGGAATCTATTCGATAGGATCAAAGATGCCGAATCTGGGGAAGGTCCTTTTGGGACCAAGTACTCTAGGATTCCTTTTTCATCGCTTTTATTAAGTAATAAGGCCAAGTTCCATTAGTGACTTTATTTCCTGCTTATTATCTTAGTGTCATTTTTGGATTCTTCTATTTTACATTAATGAAATGAGGCATTTTGGCATATAAGTTCTCCAAATCAATTTGTCGCTAGGCCAACCTCGGGCACAACGAGGCTCCCAAATTAGGACACACTTTTATTCCTGCACTAAGCGTTTAAATACTGTAATATTTTCTCATGATCCTCACTAACTTGGCTACCTTTTTGTTTTGCTTTATTTTTTCTTTTTGATAATTCTCATCCCACAAAGGTTGGTTCGTGCATTTTGGCATCATCATCATACAATACAAGATATATGGGCCCTCCGCCTTCTCCTCCTCCTAGCCCACCTAAGGGAAAAAGCAAAGGCAAAGGCAAAAAGGAAGATTCAAGCAACATCAGAAAATAAAACACAATGCTGGTTCAACGAACCGAGGATCCTGACAATCAAGGTACTCAGGTCCAAAATGATGTTATGACAGAAATTTGGCGAATTTATCCTTCTCACTCAGTGTCCCAGATGTCACCCAAAATCCCATACCTCCTCACAACACCCCCAAACAAGTAAAATCCTCCCAAAACTCATCATCATACAACTCTACCGAAAAATCAAACTATCCCACCACAGTACCAGCACAACACTTGCCACGCTCCAAGAAATACCCCGCTGATTATCCCTGAACCACAAAACACCACAAGTGACCACCTCTATGCCCAAACACCAGGTCATCAGAACAACCCCATATACGTGGAGACTCTACCTCACTCCACCCAACACATTGCTTACACACCTAACTTCATTAAGAAGGATATGCTCATTAAGAATTTGGCCGAGGAACTCAAGACGCTGACCAGTCGAGTTCAGGGCGTTGAAAGAAGTAGGAGAGTTGAAGGGTTGAACTATGAAGATCTCTGCATACAGCCCGATGTTGAACTACTGGAGGGTTACAAACCTCCTAAGTTCGAGATGTTCGATGGTACAAGTGATCTTAGGGTCCATCTGCGGACCTACTATGATAAATTGGTTTGAGTAGGAAGAGATGAAAAGATTCGCATGGAGCTGTTTATGAGGAGCCTCGCAGGAGATGCATTATCTTGGTACATCAGCCAAGACACTAATAAGTGGTCAAACTGGGTGAGTATGGCATCATAATTCATGGACCAATTCAGGTTCAATACTAAGAATGCACCAGGCGTGTTCTACATCCAAAACCTTAAGAAAAAACCCACTGAAACTTTTCGCGAGTATGCCACTCACTGGAGATCTGAAGCAGCCAAGGTGAGGCATGCCTTAGATGAAGAATAGATGAACAAATTCTTTGTTCGAGCACAAGACCCGCAGTATTATGAGCGGCTGATGGTGATTGAAAACCACAAATTCTCTGACATCATCAAGCTGGGTGAGAGAATTAAAGAAGGTATCAAGAGCGGAATGGTCACTAATTTCGAGGCACTACAGGCCACCAACAAAGCCTTGCAGTCTGGTGGTATATCCAAGAAGAAAGATGTAGGAACGGTAATGGTTGCACAGGGACCCAAATCCCCGTTGGTATACCAAACTTCCCCACTATCATACCAAGCACCCCCATCCACCTATCAGTCAGCACCTCCACCAACATAACAACCATCTCTACCACCTACAAATCAGCCTACTTCCCCCAGATATTCCCAACCAGCTCCTGTTTATCACACTTACAACTCTCAACCATCTCACTTCCAATCACCCCCGGCTCGCCAAAATTTCTCGAGACCTCGACCTAACTTCGATCGCAGGCCTCCTAAAAATTTCACCGCCATTATCGAACATATCGACTAGTTGTACGAAATATTATAAGTTGTTGGTTATGTCACTGATATCCCTGTTGTAACTCCTGAGAATCCATCCCAATGGGTCAATCCAAAAAAGACTTGTGCATACCATTCCGACATGAAGGGGCATACAATTGATGAATTTCGGTCATTAAAAGATAAGATCCAGTCTATGATTGATAACAAGGTCATCCATGCAAAGGAGGCTGCTCCAAATGTTTGCAACAATCCACTCCCAGACCATAGGGGTATCAACATGATAGAGATAGAAGAATATTGGGACCTAAAGGGGTCGATCGGGTTGATCATAAAAGGTGATGACCCAAAGAAGCCAACAGTAACTCTTAATCCCATCATAGTCCAGATTCATCCATCTGGGGATGCCGAGGTAACTGCGTCAGTCCCATTCAAGTTTGAAACGGCACCACTTGCAGACACACATGTGTCATTCGAAGTTGAAGTTATGGCGCCTGCTAAGGCACATGTTCCATTTGAAGTGAAGGAAGTTGCACCAATCACAGTGACAGTGTCAACCACGCCGCCTTTCAACGATAAGATCGTACCTTGGGATTACATGGCTGAAGCAAGAAAGAAAGGTAAAGTTAAGATAGAAGAAGCTGGTGCTACATAGGGGATGACAAGGACCAGCAGGGTCTATACGCTTGAACACTTGATAGAGTCTAGCAAGAATGCTTCCAACAGACCACCCATTATTGAGACAGGCCTAGATGATCTTTGGAGGAAGGTACAGGCCAAGGAATACTCAGTCATTGATCAGCTGAACAAAACTCCCGCCCAGATATCCATTCTGTCATTGCTGCAGATTTGAGAGACGCACGGGAATGCTTTGATGAAAGTGCTAAACAAAGCATATGTGCCAAATAACATCACCAGTGGGGAAATGGCCAATATGGTAGGTCAAGTGTTGGAGAGTCATAAGACCACTTTTCACGACGACGAGCTGTCGCCTGAAGGGCTAATTCATAATAAAGCACTGCATATCACTGTGCATATGAGGATTACGTCATCACCAAGATTCTGATTGACGGGGGATCCAGCCTCAACATCTGTCTGTTGACAACGCTCAAAAAGTTGGGCAACGGGTTGTACGAGATCAAAGAAGGATCTATGAATGTAAAAGCTTTCGATGGTTAGAGGTCTACCATTGGTAAAATCAGCCTTGTCCTGCAAATGGGACGTACGTGGTTCGAAGTTAATTTTCAGGTGATAGACATATCGGCATCCTACAACCTGTTATTAGGATGGCCGTGGATACATGTCGCCGGTGCCGTTGCATCAACGCTGCATCAAGCAGTAAAATTTGAATGGAACCACCAGGAGGTGATCATCCATGGAGACGGAAGCAATCCTATCTATAGTCGCCATACCATCCTGATGGTTGAAGGTAGAAAAAGGCTGGGTGGAGAGAATTATCACCACATTGAACGGGTCAACACAATAGACAAAGAAAAATGGTGGGACAGTAAGATCGAAAGCATACTAAACTGGAACGAGTACGAGCCTTGCAAAGGACTCGGTAAAACCTTTAGAGGATTTCCAAACCAATACAGCTGAAGCGCCATGGCACCACTTTTGGGCTGGGATACAAATACACATGTCAAGAGTACAAGAACTGGTCGCCATCATGGCGCATTCCTTACTACCCATTGGAACAGCCGGTACCACATCTGGAGCAGGTCTTTTTACAGGCCGATATCATATGGGGTCAGAAGAAGAAGAAGCACTGACAGCCTTGAAGAACCCGTTCTTGGAAGATGATGATATGGACTGTTGTGTCATTGTTGGGGAGGAGGAGGAAGGCACTTCCATCTAAGCTGTGGGTAAGGGATTGTTCCTTCAGAGTTGGACCGTCAGACCATCCAAGGCCTGACGAGTCCCGGGGTAGCAAGGGAGAACAAGCATTATGATGTTATATACGTCAATACCACACAAGAGGGGGGGTGATTTGTGTGGTGTCCAATTTTCGAGTGCAGTCTCTATAGAAGAACCTGGTTCTTCTAGGTGTTCCAACTCGTACTGTTGCAGAATAATAAATGCAGGAAAGTAAAGAACAAAGAGATTTTTACGTGGAAAACACCCGGTTCAAAAGGTGAAAAAACCACGACCTACTACTCAGTAGGATTTTCCCAAACTCTTCACTACAACTCTGAGCCAAACAGCATTTATAAAATAAACTCTTTTGTAAACCTAAAGAATAACTCTAATCCCTTTGTAGCAGACTAGCCTCTAGCTAATTTTAACAAACTTCAAGTTAACTCTAGCTTGATCAATGTGTACCTATTACAATTGCCTCTAATAAAGCTGAAAGATACAATGTTTAATCACCTACTACAAACCAACTAGACTGAAAAGATAACAGATGGAATCGGTTCTTCTAGCTGGTTCAAGTAGCTTTTGTGTCGCACAAGGAATCTGCTTGTAGAATTGCTTTGGTAATTTTGCTTTCAGTTCTTGTTTCACTTCTGCCTTTGTGCGATCAAATCTTCAGCAGGCATTCTTCAACATTTTATAGCGCCAGTAGTTGAGATGTTGTTGTTTAGTTCTAGTGCAACTCTTCCTTGGTGGAAGAGTTTGTGTTCATCTTAACTTCCTCGATTGTTTCTGTCCTTGCTGAATTCAAACTCTTTCTTCTTATCACTTTGCAACCTTTTTGCTTTAGGAGACAACCTCTTAGTTCATAGATAATGCACATATCATGTTTATCTCCTGTGTATATACGCTTCTTGTGCCAATGGGTATGTTTGATAATGTTTGCCCTGATGGACCTGGTACAACTGGGTAGGCATTTGTCAATCTTCAAAACCATGCAGTGACTTGGTTAAAAAAATTCCCCCTTTTTGATGATGAGGAACTTTGTGCTCAACCCTGTACATACTTCAGTCCAACATAGACACTTTGTAAAGTTTTTAAGCATTTATCATAGAGAGACTAGGTTCATTAGGTTATAAAATATCACAAAAATCATTTGAAAAGAACATATCTTCCCCTTTTGGCATCATCGAAAAGTTGCAAAATGATAAACTTACCAGAGTTATTAATAATTACTCATGGCCATTCAGGCAACTGCAGGTGCAAAGCATGATTAATCATCAAAAGAAACCAATCAAATGTAAGCTATTTAAGAAACTGGGACAAAATCAATAACCAAAAAGCAAATTCATTGATTAGATCCTAGATCAAGCACCATACACAAAATGAATTAAAGACAGTCACAACAATGAGCAGAAAACATAACAAGATAAAATCCCAAACTGGGCATTGAAGGGGTTTTGGTGGCACTGGACTCCTAAGGCTGGGAAGGGGCAGATGAGGTTGTGGTCTTGGCTTGAAGAAGAGAGAGCATTTGTTGAAGAACACCCTCATTCTTCTCCTTCTCTTTGGCTAATTCAGTTCTGAGAGCATCCCGCTCAGCTTCAACCTCAATAAGGCGAGATTTCAATCGAAGGATCTCTGCATCCTTTATCTCACCTTTCTGCACAAGTGACCTGACCTTGCTGTTAACAAGCATTTTCCTAGATGAACCAGGTTCATCCTCAGGAACATATACAATGTAGTCACAAGTCAATAGTGTATTTCCCAAAATAGTCCTTAGCATTAGCCATCTCAGCTTTTTTCACAGGAACCTTGAAGTGGGCAAGCACAGCAGTCAGAATAAATCCATAAGGTATAGCGTGTGCCTTGGTTCCATTCACAACTCTGTGCAAGAGCTGTATGATGAAAGCAAGCCAATTGATCTGCTTACCCCTGTACAAGCATTCCATAAGTGTGAGGTCCATATAGCTGGCAATGTACCTTCGTTCTTGTCTTGGCAGCAGAAACTTGATCACAAACTCAAAGAATAGTTTGTGCTGAGATCGCATCTCACTCTTGAAAACTGCCCTAGGCTCAGGTTCTTGATCATTTTCACAGAAAAACCTGGTGATGTTGAGAGCTGAGGACATGCCATCCAAATTAGGCCATCTTTGCCTTGTATAGTCATCATAACCCTCAGCAAGGATATTCAGTATCTCCCCTAACTCCTTTGTATCAAAAGATATTTCAACTCTATGAACCCTGGTAGTTACCCTGCCATCCTTGACAATTGCGTTGGCCATAAATTCAACCAACTCATTTCTAGCCAGCCTTCCTTCCAGGTGAAGAACCATGTCCTTCCGTCCTTGCACGTCTAGGGTATCCATCAGGAAAATCATTCCTGATTCCTCAGGGTCTCTAACTAGCTTTCCCTTTAAGATAGTACGCTTGCCAAACATGGTGAGCTTGCCAGTCTCTTCACCAGACTCTTTCGCTTCTCCTCCACTCCATTCCTCATCATCAAACTTTCCTTGACTCATATCTGGTCCTCTTTGCAATAGTTGGGGGTGTGGCAGACACAGAAGCTGACTTTTTGGAAGAAGCCTTAGCTTTCTTGGGTTTAGGTGTCTCAACCACAACTGGAGCAGGTTGCTCCTTATGATGGACCAGGTCAATCGCATCATCATCAATAGTAACTCCCTTAATAGGCTCTCCCACTTTTGCCTTTCCCTTGGCAACCTTCTTCTTTGTGCTCTCTCTCAGAGCTCTTTCCAATTCTTCATCTCCTTGGCGAACAACACTTTTTGTAGCTCGAATATTTGGGGCATGAGCATCAGCAGATAATGAAGCTTTCCTCTTCTTTGGTGGAACTGGGGTAGTAGCCTTCTTGGACTTAGGAGTTCTTTTCTTTTTGGGATTATAGGACTCCCCCAACTTCCTCAGCATCTCAGCCAGCGTCTCCTCAATAGATGAACCAGGTTCATCTACTGATTGTTGTAGTCTCTCCAGTCCTGCTGCTGCTTCTCCAGAAATGCTTCCCCCTAAATCTCTTACACCTTCTTCATCAATCCCAGGAGAGGGGCACAAACAGCCAGAGTGGAAACGTCCTTCCCATATCCCCTTACTGAGGTCCCTTCTCCCTCTCTCTCAAGGTTTATAGTTTTACCAAGTTTTCTCCGCCTATCTGGCACCTCTACATCCACAATCGACCCAACCAAAACAAATATGTTCTCAGTCATACCAGTTGCAGACCAATCTCAAGATTTCCCTGTTCAGTGTCAGATGAACCTTGTGCTTAATCCTCATTAGCGGATTTGAAGGATTCACTGGATGATTCAGAATCTTGGACCTTGCTAGCTTGAAATATTTATTCCAAGAATTTTGCTCGAGAACCAGAAGCAACTGATTTCCTGGCCAAAACTTTCACTCTACATGCTCTTGGGGATGGAGTAGGGTTAGGTGTAGGTTCAGGAATAGGTTCAACAACTGGAGGGTTTTGGGGGGTTGAAGATATGGCTGGAGAATGTGAACTGTATACTGATGGAGAATTTGAACTAGAGTCATTGTCCTCATAATCATGGGTGGAGAAGGAAGATGAAACAGCTGGTTGTGAAGACATTTTTATGAAGAATTTGGAAGAGAAGAAAGTTGATCAGTTTTGGTTTGAGAGGAATAAATAACTCAATTCGATGATTATACTTTTGATGAGGGGAGGTAATGATGGCTTTTTAAAGGTGTGGTTATTAATTGTACAACGGGCAGATGTATTAGTCAAGTGGGAGTCTAATCGCTGTAGGAGTGTCATTGATTAGACAGTTAGGAATCCCTAAATCTAGGCTAATTAAGATATGATGGGACTTCTTGAAACTGGTTCATTTCAGGATAAGTACTGAGAATTGGAAATGAACCAAATATAGATAGAGTCCTACTCATGTGTGACTATAATTAATTCAAGAAGTGTATGGAGATGAGCACGTACCTTTTCAGTCAGATGAACCAGCAACGATGAACCAGGTTCATCGTGTTATAGTCGTTAATATGCCTCAATTTACAAAGATAGAAAAACATCATTAGCAACCAGGGAATCATATTAATACATGGCAAGAGAGTATGGCAATAAAGTCATGATACTGAGCAATGATTAGTCTGGTAAATTATCTATTTTAGTGTTTCTAGCAAAAAAAAATTCAATTTTTTCATTTTTGTTTTTCAATTAGGTGATCTTAATCATCCCTAATTCAAGTAGGTTTCTCCCAAAATTCTCCCTACTCAGTGCTTTAGTAAAGATGTCTGCAATTTTCTTGTCAGTAGCACAAAATTCAATTGAGATTATTCCTTTTTCATAGTTATCCCTTAGGAAATGGTGTCTAACATCTATGTGCTTAGTTCTTTTATGATGAACCGGGTTCTATGTCATACTAATTGCACTAGTGTTGTCACAGAAAATAGGAATGCATCCAACCTCTATATCAAAGTCCATGAGTTGTTGCTTGATCCATAGCACCTGAGCACAACATGAGGCTGCAGCCACATATTCAGCCTCTACAGTAGACAAGGCTACTGAATTTTGTTTCTTGGTGGCCCAAGACACAAGGCAAGATCCCAAAAAGTGAGCCATGCCTGAAGTACTTTTCTTGTCAACCAGGAAGCCTGCATAATCTACATCAGCATATCCTAGAGGATCAAAATTACTACCTTTAGGATACCAAAGGCATAAATCAGTAATGCCTTTCAGATATCTCAGAATTCTCTTCACGGCAGTTAGATGGGACCCCTTTGGATTTGGCTGAAACCTAGCACACAGTCCTACACTGAACACAATATCAGGTCTGCTAGTAGTGAGATATAATAAAGACCCAATCATCCCTCTGTATAGCTTCTGATCAACGGATGAACCAGGTTCATCCATATCTAATTTTGTGGTTGTGGATATGGGGGTGTCAATTTCCTTTGAGTCTTCCATTTTAAATCTTTTGAGTAATTCCTTCACATATTTTTGTTGATGGATCATTGTTCCATTTGAGTTTTGCTTGATTTGCAAGCCTAAGAAGAAGTTTAGCGCACCCATCATACTCATCTCAAACTCACTCCCCAAAAGTTTAGCAAATTCCTTACTCAATTTTTTCAGTGGTCGCACCAAATACGATATCATCCACATATATTTGCACAACCAGGAGATCTTTACCCTTTTCCTTTAAGAACTAGGTACTGTCAATTTTACCTCATTTGTATCCATGTTCTACCAGGAATTTTGATAGTCGTTCATACCATACTCTTGGTGCTTGTTTGAGTCCATACAAGCCTTGTCAAATTTGTACACATGGTCAGGTGTCTCCTTGCTTTCAAAACCTGGAGGCTGTTTTACAAATACTTCTTCCTTTAGATATCCATTAAGGAAAGCACTCTTTACATCCATCTGATGGAGAGTGAATTCCATGTGTGCAGCAGATGCTATAAGTAGTCTGATTGCCTCCAATCTTGCCACAGGAGCAAAGGTCTCATCATAGTCAATTCCCTCTTCTTGACTATATCCTTGGACAACCTGTCGGGCCTTGTTTCTTGTAACAGTTCCATCCTCATCGAGTTTGTTCCTAAAGACCCACTTGGTGCCAATTATTGATTTGTCTAGTGGTCTGGGTACCAAGTGCCATACTTGACTTCTTTCAAATTGATTCAACTCTTCTTGCATGTCATTTACCCAGTCAGCATCCTGTAGGGCTTCACCAATATTTTTTGGTTCAATCAAGGATAGAAAGGCATCAAACGCACACAAAATTTTCAAAGAGGATCTTGTTTTGATTCCAGATGTCAAATTTGTTATGATGTTCTCAAGAGGGTGAGAACTCTGATATCTGTGTGGTTTGAGCACCAATGTTTCACTTCTTGATGATCCCATGATGTCTTGTTGTTGTGGAACAGGATCAGGGCCAAGGTCTAGAGTACTTTGCTGTTGAGTTCCCCCTGTCATGTTGCTCGGGGTAGTTGGACCTGGTCCATCACCTGCTCCATCTTCCATAATTGCTTCAATTTGTTCACTGCTTCTGACCAGTCCAAGCTCCTCATATTCTGGTTCGTATCTCTCAGAAAGAGTGTTAGTTTCATCAAAAACAACATGCACAATCTCTTCTACACACATCGTTCTTTTATTATAAACTTTATAAGCTTTGCTATGTGATGAATATCTCAAGAATACTCCCTCATCACTTCTGGGATCAAATTTACCTAGGGAATCTTTGCCATTGTTGTGCACAAAGCGCTTGCATCCGAAAGCCCTAAGGTGGGATATGTTGGGCTTTCTCCCTTTAAGTAATTCATAAGGGGTTTTCTCTACCAGTGGCCTGGTCATGCATCTATTTATTATGTAACATGCATTGTTTATTGCATCTGCCCAGAAGCTGTGAGGTAGTTTGCTAGAAAGAAGCATGGTTCTGGCCATGTCTTCAAGAGTCCTGTTCTTTATTTCAACAACCCCATTTTGCTATGGGGTTCTAGGGGCAGAAAAGTTGTGATTGATGCCATGTTCATCACAGAACTCAACAAACTTTGCATTCTCAAATTCAGTACCATGATCAGATCTTATTGATGCTGGTTGATTTCCCAACTGTTTTTGCGTTTTTTTAACAAATGAAGTGAACATATCGAATGCTTCATCTTAGATGTCAGAAATAAGGTCCAAGTGAACCTTGTGTAATCATCAACTAGCACCATTACATATTTCTTACCACCTCTGCTCAGAGTTCTCATAGGACCACATAAGTCCATATGAACCAGTTCCAACGTCCTGGTGGTACTGACCATTTTCTTGCTTTTGAATGAGGATCTTACCTGTTTCCCCCTTGCACATGCCTCACAAACTTTTTCATCCTTGAACTTAATGTTAGGGAGCCCTACCACTAAGTCCTTAGAGACTAGTTTGTTAAGTTGATTCAGAGTCGCGTGATCAAGTCTTTTGTGCCAAAGGAGGGGATCACTTTCCAACACACTTAAGCAAGTGAGTTCATTTTCAGACAGTGTGGACAAGTCTATGACATAGATGTTATTCATTCTTTTTCCCTGCAAAACAATCTTGTCAGTAAGTAGGTTAATCACAATACATTTTGTGAAAGTGAAAGCAACCAAGTTACCTCTGTCACACAATTGTGACACACTGATCAGGCTATATTTCAAGCCATCTATCAAGTACACATGTTCAATTGAACGTGTGTCATCCTTACCTACCTTACCAACTCCTATAATTTCACCTTTATTTCCATTTCCAAAGGAGACATTTCCTCCTTTGAGGATTTCAAGTGAAAGGATATGTTCCTTGTTCCATGTCATATGTTTTGAGCAGCCACTATCCAAGTACCAAATTTGGCTGCTTCCTCTCACTTGAACCTACAAAAAGAAATCAGGGGTTAGTTTTAAGAACCCAAACTAGTTTGGGTCCTATTATATGAGAGAAAGGATGAATTAAGCTTTTTCTTGCCCAATTTGGTAACCCGTTTTTAACAAAACTCTCATTTCTTCGACTGGCCTGCTCTTTTGCATTACATTCACTTTTGTAATGACCAGTCTTACCACAATGGGTGCAAATTTTATTCTCAGTGGGAGTGAGATACTTTCTTTTGGGATCCCACTTGGGCAGTTAACTCCCAAAGCCAAGTCCTCTCCGGTTGCTACTATGGTTTTCTTGAAGCCATGTTAAGGCATCAGAGGATTTATTCAATTTACAAGTTCGATCTAACTCATATTTGACTTTACCAAGTTCTTCTTTTAGAGTCCTTATTTGTTAATCCTTGGTATATATCTTATCTTTTAGTTTTCCCATATTTTCTTCTAACATGGTATGAGAATGATCAACACTCTTTTTACTAGATACTACCTTTAACTTTAAATTTTCAGATTTTAGCTCTAGAATCTCTGTTTCAAGTGGATGAACCTGGCTCATCAAGACAGTGTTTTTCTTTTCAGATTCACTTACTCTTATTTCCAGGTTCATGCATTTTGCTTTTAGCGTTGCACATTCTTTAGAGAGTTGTTCTTTCTCTTTGGTTGTTTCTTCAGGATCATCCATGAACTTCAGTAGCCACTCAGAGAGTTTCTATTTAGATAGGAACTTTATTTTGTTTTTGAGATGGGAGATACTTACCTCTAGTTCTTCATATGATTCCTCATCGGATTCTACAATTGCCATGAGCGCATGTTCTTCATTCTCACCATCTTCTGATTCTTCATCTGAGCTTTCCCCCCAAGCAGCAACCATAGCCTTTGTTGTGGTTTTCTTGGGTTGGACCAGTTCCTGCTTCCTGTTCCTTCTTTCAAATCTTTCCTTTTTTCATTCCAATTCCCACTAAGGACAATTCTTGATATAGTGGTCAGTCTTTCCACACTTGTAGCATCCCTCGTTGATTGTCCTTTCTGGAGCTTTAGCTTTGTTGTAGTTTCCACCTCTTGATATGCCCTTTTTCCTTATAAGGACGTTTTTGAATTCCTTAGTGATCATGGCCATCTCATCTTCCTCCAGATCTGCTACCTCACTGATTCTCAGTGCTAGACTCCTTTCCTTCTTTGGAGCATCCATTTTCATTGTCTGCCTTCTGAGTTCATAGGCAGTAAGGTTTCCAATAAGCTCGTCCAATCTGAGGGTTGCCATATTTTTGGATTCCCGGATAGCAGTGATTTTGCTTTCCCAAGAAATTGGCAAGACCCTTGTCATGATCTTCTCCACCTTGTCCTCTTCAAGAATGACTCTACCAAGAGACTTGAGTTCATTTGTCAGAGTTGTGAACCTCGTGTACATCTCTTGGATTGTCTCTCCTTCTTTCATAGTAAAGTTTTCATACTGAGAGTATAGTAGAGTACCTCTTGATCTTTTCACTTGAGGTGTTCCTTCATGGGCTACTTGCAAGGTATCCCAGATTTCTTTGGCAGTGGTGTAGCTTTGGATTCTGCTATACTCGCCTGGACCTAGTCCACACACTAGCCACTTTTTGGCCTTAGCATTCTTCTCCCATTTCTTCAGATCCTCAGCAGTGTAGTCAGCTCTTGTTTTTGGTACATCTATTCCTTCAGCAGTCTTGTTCATGGTGGCTAGAGGACCATCAGTGACTATGTCCCAAAGCTCATATTCTTCTCCAATCAAATGGTCCTTCATCCTGTTCTTCCCCCAAGAGTAATACTAGCCATTGAAGAGTGGTGGCCTTGCAGTTGATTGAGCCTCCCAGTTTCCAGGTGGTGCACTCATTTGATCTTTTCCAAGGTGTTAGCCTTTTCAAGGATAACCTACTCTGATACCAATTGATGTTCTATACGTCAATACCACACAAGAGGGGGGGGGGTGATTTGTGTGGTGTCAAATTTTCGAGTGTAGACTCTATAGAAGAACCGGGTTCTTCTAGGTGTTCTAACGCGTACTGTTGCAGAATAATAAATGCAGAAAACTAAAGAACACAGAGATTTTTACGTGGAAAATACCCGTCTCAAAAGGTGAAAAAACCACGGCCTACTACTCAGTAGGATTTTTCCAAACTCTTCACTACAACTCTGAGCCAAACAGCATTTACAAAATAAACTATTTTGTAAACCTAAGGAATAACTCTAATCCCTTTATAGCAAACTAGCCTCTAGCTAATTGCAACAAACTTCAAGTTAACTCTAACTTGATCAATGTGTACCTATTACAATTGCTTCTAATAAAGCTGAAAGATACAATATTTAATCACCTACTACAAACCAACTAGACTCAAAAGATAACAGATGGAACTGGTTCTTCTAGCTGGTTCAAGTAGCTTTTGTGTCGCACAAGGAATCTTCTTTCAAAATTGCTTTCGCAATTTTGCTTTCAGTTCTTGTTTCACTTCTGCCTTTGTGCGATCAAATCTTCAGCAGGCATGCTTCAACATTTTATAGCGCAAGTAGTTGAGATGTTGTTGTTTAGTTCTAGTGCAACTCTTCCTTAGTGGAAGAGTTTGTGTTCATCTCAACTTCCTCGATTGTTTCTGTCCTTGCTGAATTCAAACTCTTTCTTCTTATCACTTTTCAACCTTTTCGCTTTAGGAGACAACCTCTTAGTTCATAGATAATGCACAGATCATGTTTATCTCTTGTGCATATACGCTTCTTGTGCCAATGGGTCTCTTTGGTAATGTTTACCCTAATGGACCCGGCTCAACTGGGTAGGCATTTGTCAATCTTCAAAACCATGCAGTGACTTGGTTTAAACACATTATTTATTTTATTTCTGCTAATGATTTCCCTTTCACATTTTTGTTTTCCAATAAAATCCCTAATGTTCCAAAACGTTTGATTAAGTTGTCAAAATAACTTTTACGTTTCAACGAATCTGTATTCATTTATTATTTTTTCTATCATTATTTTATCTATACAACATTACTATTTCCTGTCTTAATGAACCAATGACTGTGACATGCAATGAGACAATGCAACAAAAGGATAGTGATTCAGAAGAAGAAGACGATGTCATACCCGACGAGATTATCAGAGAAGTTGCGGATTTTGAGAACAGACCTAAGTCCAATCTGGACAAAATCGAGATAGTCAACTTGGGAGATTCAGAAACTATCAAAGAAACTCGCATCAACATCCATTTGTCACCGCCAGAAAAGGAGGAGTTCACCCGATTCTTGAAAGAGTATGAGGACATATTTTCATGGTCGTACGATGACATGACTGGTCTAAGTACATCCATTGTGGCTCACAAGTTGCCAACCAATCCAATGTGCCCGCCGTTAAAGCAAAAGCTCAGAAAGTTCAAACTTGATATAAGTCTAAAAACAAAGAGGAAGTTACTAAGCAAATCAACGCCAAGGTCCTTAGGGTGGTTGAATACCCAACATAGTTAGCCAACATCGTGCCAGTGCCTAAGAAAGATGGAAAGGTCAGAGTTTGTGTCGACTACCGGGAACTTAACCGGGCCAGTCCGAAGGATGATTTCTCTCTTCCGAACATACACATCCTGATTGACAATTGTGCCAAGCATGAACTTCAGCCATTCATAGATTGTTTCACTGGATACCATCTGATTTGGATGGATGAGGGAGACGCTGAGAAAACGACCTTCATTACGCCGTGGGGAGTATACTGCAACAAGATGATGCCATTTGGTTTGAAGAATGCTGGGTCCACTTACATGAGGGCTATGACTACTATCTTCCATGACATGATACATAAGGAGATCGAGGTGTTTGTGGACGACGTCATCATCAAGTCCAAGAGAGCCACATATCATATAGCAGATTTGAGGAAATTCTTCAACAGATTGCGAAAGTACAACTTGAAATTAAACCCCGCGAAGTGTGTGTTCGGGGTTTTTTCTAGGAAATTGCTTGGGTTCATCGCCAGCCGCCGAGGGATAGAATTGGATCCATCAAAGGTCAAATCCATCCAAGAGTTACCACCGCCAAAGAACAAGAAAAATGTGATGAGTTTCATGGGACGCCTTAACTACATCAGCCGGTTCATAGCCCAGTCCACAGTCATATGTGAACCAATCTTCAAAATGCTAAAGAAAGTTGTTGCGACCAAATGGACCGAGGATTTTCAAAAAGCTTTCTACAGAATCAAGGAATACTTGTCAACGCCACCAGTTTTGGTCCCGCCAGAGCCAGGTAGACCCTTGCTACTCTACCTTGCAGTATTAGAAGGAGCTTTTGGCTGTGTTCTGGGGAAGCATGACGAGACAGAAAGAAAGGAACACGCTATATATTATCTGAGTAAGAATTTCACTCCGTACAAGGCCCCGTATTCTCTGCTGGAACGTACCTGTTGTTCTCTAACCTGGGTAGCACAAAAGCTGAGGCATTACTTCTATTCCTACACAACATATCTCATATCAAGAATGGATCCCTTAAAGGATATCTTTCAGATGCCCATGCCCACGGGCAAGCTGGCCAAGTGGAAAATCCTGCTGAGTGAGTTCGACATCGTTTACGAAACTCAAAAAGAGGTCAATGGACAAGCATTGGCGGACCATCTTGCTGAAAACCTTGTGGATGGAGAATACGAACCCTTGAAAACGTATTTTCTCGATGAAGAAGTGTCATTCATAGGAGAAGACATTGCAGAATCCTATGGCGGTTGGAGAATGTTCTTCGATGGAGAGGTCAGTTTTAAAGGAGTCGGTATTGGAGTAGTCTTGGTGTCAGAAACTGGTCAACATTATCCGGTATCCGCCAAACTCTGATTTCCCTGCACCAACAATATGGAACAATATAAAGCCTGCATCTTGGGGCTCAACATGTCCATTGATATTAATATTCAGGAGCTGCTAGTAATTGGTAACTCAGATCTGCTAATACACCAATTACAAGGAGAATGGGCTACCAAGAATTCCAAGATATTGTCGTATCTGCACCATGTGCAGGAGTTGAGAAAGAGGTTCACAAAGACGGAATTTTGGCACGTTCCTAGAGTTCAGAACGAGTTTGTCGATGCATTGGCCACTCTACGGATAAGAATTTCATTGATCCTATTCCAGTAAAGATCCATAACCAGCCGGCCTACTGTGCCCATGTTGAAGAAGAAACAGACGAAAAATCATGGTTCCATGATATCAAGGAGTATTTGTCAAAGGGAGAGTACCCAGAGCTTGCAAATAATACTCAGAAACACATGCTTTGGAGATTGTCCAACAATTTCTTTCTCAGCGGAGGAAACCTGTATAGGAAAACTCCCGATTTGGGATTATTGAGATGTGTCAATGCGAAGGAAGCCTCCAGACTACTTTAAGAGATACATGTTGGGACCTGCGACCCACATATGAATGGTTTTGTCTTGGAAAAGAAAATACTCAGAGCCGGTTACTTCTGGATGACCATGGAAATGGACTGCATCCAGTATGTCCGGAAATGCTACCGATGTCCGGTACATACAGATATGATAAAGGTACCCCCAAATGAGCTCAATGCAACAAGCTCACCTTGGTTGTTCGCCGCCTGGGGAATGGACATCATTGGACCAATCGAGCCTACAGCCTCAAATGAACACAAGTTCATCTTGGTAGCAATTGATTATTTCACTAAATGGGTCGAAGAAGCATCCTACAAAGCAGTGACTAAGAAAGTCGTGGAAGACTTTGTCCACGACCGTATTGTTTGTCGGTTCGGAGTTCCAGAGTCAATCATTACCAACAACAGCTCCAATCTCAACAGCGACTTGATGAAATCCATGTGCGAGACTTTCAAAATCAAGCACAAGAATTCCACAGCCTATAGACTTCAGATGAATGGAGTTGTAGAAGCCGCCAACAAGAATATCAAGAAGATATTGAGAAAGATGATATAAAAGCACAAATAATGGCACTAGAAGTTATCATTTGCCTTACTAGGGTACCGCACCACAGTCTGCACATCAACGGGGGCAACTCCGTATTTGCTGGTTTATAGGACGAAAGTTGTTATTCCTGCCGAAGTAGGTATCCCTTCCTTAAGAATCATACAAGAAGCTGAGATCAGTGATGCAGAGTGGGTGAAGAGTCGTTATGAGAAACTATCCCTCATATATGGGAAAATAATGAATGCGATATGTCATGGTCAACTCTATCAGAATAGAATGTCCAGAGCCTTCAACAAAAGAGTCAAGCCGAGACAGTTCACATCGGGACAGCTGGTGAAGAAGATCTTTCCACATCAAGATGAAGCTACAGGGAAATTCTCTCCCAAATGGCAAGGTCCGTATATGGTTCACCGAGTATTGACAGGAGGAGCCCTCATACTTGCAGAAATGGACGGAGAAGTCTAGCCAAAGCCAATCAATTCAGATGCAACCAAACGATATTATGTGTAACTTTTTATGCTTTTCTTCAATGATGTAAATTGAACTATGCCTGACCTAATTCCCATTTATGAGGGGATACGTAGGAAGCCCTATAGTTTCGGTCATAATTTAATAAAAATCTCATTTTCTCCCGCAATTGGAAACTAGGGCAGAATTTTGAGGAGGACCCTCAAAATTCCGAAGCTAGTTCAGTCGATCGCAACATGTACAACGGTCAGAGTCATCAACCATCTAACTGGGGAAGAATTTTGAGTAGAACCCTCAAAATTCCGTAGCATGAGAGGCTGAAATGTCTTGAACCGTTTCACGATTGTCGGTTCATCTAAATTTCTTAAATATATTTTAAAAAATCATGCATACTTGCTTTCAAAAAAAAATATAGCTCTGTTTAGCAAACGCTACCCCGATGATGTAGACAGGATCATCAGACCAAGAAGAACAAAGCAAGCAAAGACAGCGGGGATACGAACCAACCTTCCCCATCTACAGAACTCGCGGTTTTTCTTTCGATGCAGGAATAAGGAACAAACAGGTTTCGAAGTCACAAACTTCAACACAGTTGCAAATGCAAACTTTACTATCAGCACAAAGAACGAACATGCTCCGTAGTCACGATTCTCACAACAATCGCAATACTACAACCTATTACCAGCTAAGAAATCCTATTTGTGTTTGCTATTTGTTCCCCTGCATAAGGCTACCCTCTGCCTTCCTATTTGCATAAGGCCACTCTCTGCCATTCCTATTTGCATGAGGTTAAGCTCTACCTCCATCTTGCATAAAGCTAATATTCTACCTTCCTATTTGCATAAGGCTAATCACTGCCTTCCTATTTGCATGAGGTTAAGCTCTACCTCCATCTTGCATAAGGCTAATCTTCTGCCTTCCTATTTGCATAAGGCAACTCTCTGCCTTCTTATCTGCATGAGGTTAAACTCTACCTCCATCCTGCATAAGGCAAATCTTCTGCCTTCTATTTGCATAAGGATACTCTCTGCCTTCCTATCTGTATGAGCCTAAGCTCTGCCTCCAATTTACTTTTTCACCGAGACTAAGCATTGTCTCTCCAGCATTATTTACTTCGCTTCTCTTTCGGGCTAAGCTCCGCCCTTCAACTCGCAAGACTAAGCTCTGTCTTGTCAGCATTATACTATTGCATTTCATTGGGTGAAATATCGCCAACTTGACAAAAGGCATCATAGTCTAACGGCATCAACTCAAAGCTGGAAGACACTATGTCATGGCCTGAGGATCTCTCTCAATTTGCATATCATTATTCAAAGGCATCATGGTTCGGAGGCACCATATTCATGGCCCGTGAACATCATTCCATGGCCTGGGAATCTCTCATCAAACAATTCATGGCCCAGGACATCATGGTTTGAGGACGTCATCCCTAACCGTCCGAAGACAACTTTCATAGTCCAATGGGAACCTGCATCATGTTTAAATTTATGCACAATATACGCTTGTAGTACTTTTATTGTAGGTAACCCGGCAAGCAACGACTATCCCAGCTGGAGCGGTCCCGCTCCAGTCCTCCCAGCCATATCAAACCTAACCTCTTCCGTAAAACATTCATTCGCCCAGCCCTAGATGTTGTATCAGTTCTTGAAATGACTTCACCGGTATACCTCGCCGATGAATTCTAAACTACATACGGCCTGATTTGTGTAAAACCAGGGATATGTAGGCAGCTCAGAAGCCAGGGTGCGGCCTATGTCTCTCAAACTGCTTCGCTCGATCAAAATTGGCCATCAATCTTTACTCGACAACTCTTTCATCCTTTTCGGGTAAAGAGGGGCAGCTGTTGATACCCATGTTTTTCCAAAACAAATATTTTTAAATTGCACATATATCTTAAAAATCATGCATTAATAGCAATTAGTATTTTTCCATATTTCTCCTACATTTTTATTAATTTATCCAATATTATATTTTTAATAAATAATTACAAAATTGCACCACAAATGATTTCAAAAGCATTTCTTGACTTTGGTCCTATTAAGACCAAATCATTTCACAATTAGCCAATTTGGCACATTTTGGCTATAATTGCGATAATTTTGCAATTATAGCCCAATCATCTGATTTTATGACATTTTTTAAAAACTTAGTCATTTCTATTTTTGAAATAATAAATAATTATTTTAAACTATTTCTATGCATGAAATTCATTTGTTACAATTACTAGCTATTTTATAAATTATTTTTTAATTTAATTGGGTATTTAACAAATAGCCATTTTTATTTCAATTATAGCCAAATTGAATCAGACCCCAACCCAATTAAATGGCCCAAATACCCCAGGCCCAATACACTATCCTACCCGACCCAATCCCTTGTTTAATCTGGACCGTTGATTAATTTTAATCAACGGACCAGATCAAGCCTTACCATAATTAATCCTAATAACCTACCCCCTTCTCTCCTCATTCTCTCTCTTTCACTCCGCTGTTACACTCTCCTCTCATCTCTCAAACTCTCTCTACTAAACCTAAGCTCTCTCACCGCCCTTCCACTCGCCGGTAACTATGGTGGTTTCACCACCATCCCCAGCACCATGGCTCCCTCACACGCCGGGTTACTGCTACCTTGAGGCCCTCAAAGGAACCAGAGGTGGTTCCACTCACCCCCCCCCCCATGGCTTTTCACGTCATTCTCAAGCCATTCTTGGTCGTCCGAGTAAGATCCTTCCATCTCCGGCTAGAACCTGTGGTTCTAAGCCGATTCTCTCTCTCTTCGGGTTCTCTCTCTGTAATTTTAACTCTTGATCTCTTAAGATCTGTAACAGATCTGATTCTATTCGAGTTATCTTTGTTGTTTTCTTAAAAGATTTCTCCGATTGTTTTCTGAAACGACTCTTCGTCTTCAAACTAGGGTTTCTTTACCCCTTTTCAAATTTGGCTTTTCCTTTTTATTTTAGTATTATTCTATGATTTTTACCATGTTTAAATGTTTATTTAAGTTTTCTCTTTTTATCTGAGTTATTATGTTGAAAATCCTAAATTTCTTAGTCCTTATCTCGGGTTTCTGAGTCTGTCTTTGATAATATGTTCGCTTAATCTGTATATGTGCTTGTTTCTCATAAGCTTTATGAGTTTCTGTAATATTACCCTATTTTGTTCATTAGTGTTTCTGATTTTTTTCTTCTTCCGATTATATCATGTTCGTTCTGTTAATTCCTTTAATCATTTACTATGTTCTATTTTAATCCCTAATTTTTTGTGATTTTACCCTCTTTGGCTTATTAGGATTTCTGATTTTAGCCTATTATGTGTTTATTCCGCCTGTTCTCATATATTTGTGTTAATTTCTCCTAAATCAGTACTATTGTCTATTTTTGAATCTTTGTGATTGATCATTCACTGATCTCTTGTGATATTCTTTACTGATTTTAACCTTTAGGATATTTTCTTACCTTATTCTATGGTCGACCATGCTGTCAAATAGATTTTTATGTACTTTCCTTAGTTATATTTTTCTGAACCTAGCCTCTATTACATGTCTTATAATTTTACTATGCTGAAATTTTTTTCGTTATGTGTTATATTCAGTCACATATGGTATTTTTCCTTATTGGTCACATGTCCATTATTGTTTGAAGATAACCCCTAAATTGAAAGAAGTACTTACCTTGATTTTATGTTGATTGATTCTGAGTCCCCATAATTACTGCTTGACTCTTGATGTTTACCTTATTTGCTACCTGTTTTCAAACTATATATGCATTTCTCTTTCATTAACACAACACACAAACACATTGGTTCAAAACTCTCTCACAATCAAAAGGCTTCTCTGCTCTTTTCTCTGGTTACTTGCTATTGTTCTAAGTCAGCCGGCTGTAAGCCAAGACTGATTACTATAATCTCTGGTTCTTCACTTTGTGTTTACTACCTTCTTTACTGGTATGTTCTAATTTCAATCTAAGTCCCAAAAACAATATGTTTCTTTATTACTTCAATTCATCCTATTTCTAGTCTGTTTTTATCTATGGTTTTGCTGTGAAACTTTTATCTTTCCGAGTTAAATTAATTTTCACTTAACATGTTACTTACTCCCCCCCCCCCCCTTAGAATCAGCATACTTATGAAATGTTATCCACTTTTTTTGTAGTATGTCTCAATGTGACTATGTTCCCTTGTATGCTTAACTAGTTTTAGTATGGACCTGTCTTTGGCAAAGCAACTTGTACCTTAAATTACTTGGTTCTGTGTTAATTCTGAAGTTCATGTTGTACCTTTATCCCTTGAACCTCTTTTAGAATATTTCTGATTCTGTACCTATGTAGACTTCTACCTGCTATGTGCTTACCATTATGTGCTCTACCTGTCCCCAATCCCTATCACCCCTGTGTGTTTGTTCTTCCTGTTTTGGTCATGTGTTCTTTAAGTATTGCTGAGTCTGGTTTTGGCTCTATGTTTGATCAGTTGTTGTTTAATTATACAACTCTCTCTCTCTTTTCAAAAAGTTATTTTACTGAATGACTCCCTCTTTTATTTCATAAAAATGTTTCAAACAAGTCTCTTTTAACACTGCTTTCTTACTAAACCTTTTCAAAACTATATCAAGCTCTCTCACTCTACTCTTAGGTCCTTAAGTTCTGCCCCTCTAGTGTGTGACTGCTTAGGGATCCCTATGAGACCCCTCTGAACTCTGATGCATTAGATTTGGCCTTCCACACTGCACTTACTCAATTATGGTTGTGAAATCTGGGTGTGAGCACTGCCCGGGATGCCTTGAGGTCCTTAGGGAACTCTGACACACCCGGATATTGAGAAAGGCTATGAAACATCTGAGCAGTTGAGGTTCTAGAAACCTGGGCCTATTTTCAGGCTCTCTATAGTGTAACTTCTTATTTTTCCTTATCTACTTATGTAATTCATTCAATATTGGTCTGTAATAATTGTTGTAAACGAATATTAGGGATGGATAGTGAAAATGGGAGGGTAGATATATAAGTTATCTATATCAAGGGTAGAAACCATGCTTTAGGTTTACATTTTTGTATGCGCATTAGAATCTATGTTTAGGCCCAATACATTCAAAGCAGATCATGCATTAGATACCATGCTCCTAGGTTTCGTGTATACTATTTCAGCATCACGTTTTGACATTCGTATTATTACTTAGAAAACTTGTCTCTAGACTAATAAATAGCATTAACATAAACTGTTGCTTATGCCCGTTTTTGAAATCAAGTTTAACAATGTTGTAACCCTTATGCATTTAGAAGTCTTGCTTTAGGAATTCTACATATAAATCATTCTGCATTCTATATGTGCATATTAGATATCATGTTTAGGATTTTGTTCGTACTCGCTCAGTCACACCTAGTTAAATTACTAATGCATGGAAAAGGATATAAACAGTCTCACATTTAAGTACCTTGTCTTAAATGAATTTGTAATAATCCTGTATCTTGTAACACCTAGAACAACATGCTTTAGGTGAAACAACTTCTAAGCAGTTTTAACAACTCTGGTAACTATTGTGCATTATCCCGCGCCTAGGCAATCCTTAGGTAAACAAATTTCTTATAAAACTGGAAACCGCCTCTTTGTGTTTATTGGTTAATGGTTAACATGTTTATAAATCAGTAGGCAGCTGACTAGGGCCCTACTTCTGAGTTTTACAAAAAACAAGCCTACATATCTCTTGTGCTTTGACATTCACTTAGTTATCATGTCTTATGATCCTGTTTAATAATATTGTCCTTGATTGTGTTTTAGTCGTGCTGTTTATATGCATTATCTTTGGGGGTAAACCTGAGCCTCTTATTTGCTCTTTCCTGCTTTTATTTGCTAAAGTCCTATGTGTTCTTGCTTGTTGCCTTAGTATTTTCTTCTTTCAACCTTAGGGGTCTGTTTAGACCTGCCTATAGGTAGAGGTCCTAAATTCCTCCAGGACAATTAAGAAGGGACGGGTAACAACACGCATAGAGATCGCTAAATAATACTCGCTTTAATAACTGCTAAGGGGTGGGAAAGGGTAGATATGGATATGATGACCGGTGCGCTAATGCCACGTGTAGCCCCTCTTCTGAGGAGTGATTACCGGGCATTGTACTGATGTAATCCTATAGGATAAATAACCTAAGAATACCCTTATCCTTCATATATGTGCTTAAAATTTAAATCTTTTCAAAACTTTGTTACACATGTATGCTTAGATCACAAATCTTTCAAAATCTCGTATATGTATTTTAGACTTTAAATCTTTTAAAACTTTAGCAGATATGCGTGCTTAGACTGCGAATGTTTTCAAAATCTTTTACTTGTTTAAACTTTAATTGCTTATTTGCTACTTGTCTAAATTCACAAAGCTTTTTTGGCCAGGAACCACAGTTGTGGACTTTGAGGGGTGCCTAACACCTTTCCCTTAAAGTAATTTCAAGCCCTTACCCAATATCTGGTTATCTAAATATATGTTTGTAAATGACCCTTAGTAGGTTCCCTAACGCACCTTAATTCGTTAGGTGGCGACTCTTAAATTCCTTACCCCTTTCCCAAAAGGAAATGAGTTGTCCCAATAATGCAAAAAACCCGACCGATCCGAAAGGAGAGGAAAGAGGAGGTGCGACAACCTCCGCCTCCAATAGAACACGTTTCATATATGAATGTGACCATGCAAAGCCGTTAACATTAGCTTTAAGGAAATCTATAAATTTTAACCTGAGTTCGGGATTCAACCCCATTCCTAAGTGAAATTTCCTTTCCAAAAATTCGTCGAAAAAGACACTTGTTCGAGCTCTTTTGTGATTGATTTGTTCGCATTCGTCTCCTCTGGTAAAAAGATCTTGGTACCTGATATAATTCAGATGACTCCCCATTTTTATCGTCTTCGATTTGGATGGGAGAAGGCATAGGTTCCTATAATTGCTATTTGCTGGTTTTTCAGTCCTTGCTGCTAGAAACTGTTAGAGAGTTCATTTTTCTTACTGTCGGTTGGTCTCCTCTTATCTATTTCATATATTGTAGTGTCGGGAATTTCAACTATTGGTGATAGGTCGAGGGCACAGCCTTCATCTTGTGTATCCACGGCCTTCTGAGGATAACATTATAACCCATGTTGCCATCTACCACTTTGAACAAAGTGGTCTTCGTTACTCCTTTGGCGTGCGTGGTCAGCAAAATTTCTCCTTGGGTTGTGACACTTGTTAGGTTGAAGCCAGCTAGAAGTTTTGTCGCCCGAATGATGTTCCCGGTCAACTTCGCTTGTTCCAGAACCCTCCATTGTATGATGTTGGCTGAATTCTTGGATCAACCAAAACACGCTTAATTTTGAAATCTAAAACACTAAGAGAAATTACCAAGCATAATTGTTCAGAAGAAGGAGCCTATCAACATCTTCCTCCGTGAAGAAGGAGCCAATCTGATTGGTTGGTTTGGTGGCCACTTTCCCTATAAAAGGGAAGGTTATGTGCCAGTTTAGATACACACAAATCATAGAGAGTGCAATAGAGCGTAGAGAGAGTAATCCACAGATTGTAAATAGTGAGATAAATAGAGAGTGGGAGTAATATCGTAGTGTGGTGTTTAAAATAAAGAGTGTTATTTTTGAAGTTGTAGTAGTCTCTTGACACTACTAAATTGTAATATTATAGTGGTATTATACTGCTCCGCTCGGGATTCTATTTCACCCCATTAAATAATTTCGTGTTATTGTTACACTCTTGTTGCCACGACCCCAATTTTCCTCCGTATGATGTCGTGATGAAACCTAGTCTTTAAGCCTAGGTAAGCCTAATGCTTACTAAATTAATGACAATTCAACCTACAACTATTAAATATGAAGCAGAAATTTCTATACAAAGCCAACAATCCCAAAACCGGTAGTACAAGTCATAAGCTCTACTGAATTCACAAGAAAATCTCTCAGTACAACTGTTCCGGAATAAAAATAAATTGTACATAAATAACTTCCGAAGGTGACTCTGAGGCATGCGAATGCGGCGACAAGTATACCTTGAAGTCTCCACAGCAATATATGATCCGCTATTTAACGATCAACAAACTCTGAAGTACCTGGATATGCACAAAATGTGCAAAAGTGTAGTATGAGTACACCACAGTCGGTACACGGTAAGTATCAGGACTAACCTCAGTAGAGTAGTGACAATGTACAAGTCAAGACACTCACTAGACAAAATAGCATGCACAATATAGAAGTATACAACTAATAATGAATGGCGGAAATGTGTAAATGGCAACACGAACCAACAAGTGATATAAATTGTCACGACCCAAAACCTATGGGTTGTGATGGCGCCGGACACCACTGTCATGCAAGCCAACCCCTTAATCAGTTGAAATACCTTCCTGTTTAAAAATTTCGAAATCGTTGCCTTTATTGCATTTCATAATAAAATAAATATTTTTTTGTAAATTAAACACGACAAGAAATCTATTTAATTCCATAAAACAAGACTCAACACATCCCCAGAACTCGGTGACACAAGTACATGAGCAGTTTCTAAGAATTTATACAATTATACAACTCTTGTCCGAGAAATAAATGGGACAAAGGCAATAGATATAGAATGTAAGTACACAGAAGGGAGACTCTGCAGCTAGGGAACGCTTCTGGATGAATGCAGCCCGTATAAGTCTTCCAAGCCAATCACTGTACTATAAAGGTACCTGTGCAACAAAATGCACAGAAAGTGTAGTATGAGTACATATATATATATGTACCCAGTGAGTATCCCGTCTAATCTCGAAGAAGTAGTGACGAGAGGTCGACTCGATACTCACTAAGGTCCAACAGTAATAAAGTAAGCAGGATGTAAGGAAAACTGTAGGCAAGTAAACAAATAATCAAGTACATCAATATCCGGCATCAAATAACAATCTCAAATCAAACAAGTTTGGTATCCGCCATGGCGTACGGCCCGGTCCCATATGGTACTCAATCTAACCGTGGCGTACGGCCCGATCCCACCCTGGTAGTCTCAATCTCGCCGTGGCGTACGGCCCGCTCCCATATGGTACTCAATCTCGCCGTGGCGTACGGCCCGATCCCACCCTGGTAGTCTCAATCTCGCCGTGGCGTACGGCCCGATCCCACCTGGTAGTCTCAATCTCGCCGTGGCGTACGACCCGAACCCATAATATAATCAATCATCATTCTGCCGTGGCGTACGACCCGATCCCATAATATAATCAATCATCATTCTGCCGTGGCGTACGACCCGATCCCATAATATAATCAATCATCATTCTGCCGTGGCGTACGACACGATCCCATAATATAATCAATCATCAATTTGCCGTGGCGTACGGCCCGATCCAATAATATAATCAATAATCACTCTCCCGTGGCGTACGACCCGATCCCATAATATAATCAATCATCATTCTTCCGTGGCGTATGGCCCGATCCTATCCCGTGATTCTCTTATCACTCTTAAGTCAATCCAAGTATCACAACGTTCAAAGACAACAGTACCAATCACACAAGTATACAAGTCATATCTATGCTATAACAGGGAAAAACAATGAACATGCTGTGTCCTAACTACCCGGACGAATCAGTAATAGCCACTACGTACGGACTCTCGTCACTCGGTGCGTACGTATCCCCCAAACAAGATCACATAGCAAACAAGGTTACCTAGAGGGACAATTTCCCTCTTACGAGGTTAGAAAGGAGACTCACCTCGTTCCGAAGATTCATCACCGGCTTCCAAGCCTCTACGACGACTAAAAATGGATGTGCATACTCCTAAACTATCCAAATAATGATAATTCAATGAAAATATACTCAATAGATCATAACCAATTCGAATTACAAAGTTCCTCAGCCTTGTTCAATGAAATGACCAAAATACCCTCGGGCCCACGTACCCGGACCTCGAAATTTCTTGAAAAAAATCTCTACCCGAAGCTTTACTAATTAAATTATACAATTTACTTCAAAAATTCATGCTCAAATCGTGGCAAAAGATCACATTTTCCAAATTCTAGGTTTCTTAGCAAATTCTCACATTTCCCCCCAATTTTCGTATCAAATCTATTTAATAAATCTTGTATTTAACTTGAAAATAAGTAGAAACAACTTACATTTGATGCTTGATGAAATCCCCCTTGAAATGCTCTCCAAAATCATCCAAGCCAAATGAAAGAAATGAAGAAAATAGGCCAAATTCGTGTTTAAAGAATCTGCCCATGCTTCACCGGGTTGTACCTTGCACTTGTACTGTACAGGTTGTACATCCTATTAAAATTCCCTTGTTGAACACCTTCTGTTAAGACATACAAAACTTATTGTATAAATATCCAAATAACAAACGGTTTGAGGATTTAAAAACTAGATTCGAAGATCTTTAATTTGATAGGTTGTAAACCATATAACTCTTTATATATCCCGAGATATGAGCTTCCAAAGTAGGCCCTGTGCATCTGAAAATTCTATCGAAACTGCTCGACCAGCCACCTTCAACCGATCATCAATTTCAGTACAAAAGTCCAAATGATGCATGGTTTAACATTATGAAAACTAGACTGCAAGGGCTACAACTTTCATGTTTTGAAAATGTTCAGATTTCTTATATATTTCGATATATAAGCTTCCAAAGTAGGCTTCTCGCGCACTAATTGCAGCCCAAAATCTGCAGAACCAGCATTCATTTCTTTTTTTTTTTTTTTGTCCGAATTCATTCCGCTAACCTTCCGAAATCCACCCGAGGCCCTCGGGACCTTAACCAATTATACCAACATGTCCCAAAACGTGATACGAACTCGCTCGAGGCCTCAAATCACATCAAACAACGCCGAAATCTCGAATCGCACTAAAATTCAAACTTTATGAACTTTGAAATTTCAACTTCTACATCCGATGCCGAAACTTATCAAATCACGTCCGATTGACCCCAAATTTTGCACACAAGTCATATTCAACATTACGGACCTGCTCCAACTTTCGGAATTAGAATCCGACCCCGATATCAAAAAGTCAAACACTCGGTCAAACTTATCAAAAACCTTCAAATTTCTATCTTTAGCCAAATGACTTCAAAATGACCTCCGGGCATCCGAATTCACTTCCGGTCACGCTCCCAACTCCCGAATCACCATATAGAGCTATTTCCAAACTCGGAATCTCAAACGGACATCAATATCATTGAAATGCGCTTCAAGCCAAACTTAGAAATTTTCTTCAAAAATGCTGACTTCCACAATATACACCGAAATGCTCTCGGGTTATCCAAATCCCGATCCGGACATATGCCCAAGTCCGAAATAATCATACGAACCTGCTGGAACCTTCGGATCCTGATTCCGAGGTTGTTTACTCAAAATTCAATCCCAAAACAAATTGAATCAACTTAAGAACTTAAGAAGTTCTAGAATTCACTTCAATGCGCCGAACCGGCCTATACTACTCGGAATGACTTCAAATTTTGCAGACAAGTTATAAATGACATAACGGAACTATTCCCGATCTCGAAATTTCATTCGGACCTCGGTAACATAAAATCACATTTCAAGCCAAATTTCAAATTCTTTAAAAATATTCAAAACTTCATTAACTCCAATTTTCTCATTTTGATCCGAAACCCGCCAAATCAAGTCCGTTTCTTACCAAAATTTACAGATAACTTAAATAACACATATTGAACCTGTTCCAGGCTCCGGAATCATAATACGGTCCCGGCCGCACAAGTTTTACATCAAGGTTCATTTTTCATAAGCTTTAATATTTTCATAAAACAATTTCCTTTTAAAATTCATTTCTCGGACCTGGGTCCTCGGAATTTGATTCCGGGCATACGCCCAAGTCCCCTATTTTTCTACAGACCTTCCGGGACCGTTGGATCACGGATCCGAGTCCGTTCACAAAAAATGTTGACCAAAGTCAACTTTATTCAACTAATTATCATAAATTCAACTCTTTATCAAGTTTCCACTTAAAGGCTTCCCGGCTACGCGCCTGGGCTGCGCACGCACATCGAGGTGAGATTGACAGAGGCTTTTCGGGCCTCGAAACACAGTCATAATTAAATTTACATAAGATGACCTTTTGGGTCATCACAGTTTATGCAAAACTATAGTCTTACTCAATTTCCTCAACTTAAGGCTTCTGAAATGAGAATTTTCCTTTAAATTTAACCCCGAACCCCTAAATTTCAACTCTGACAATACCCACAAGTCACAATACCCGAAATGAAGGTGTTCATGACTCCCAACTACTGAACGACGCGCTGGATCTCAAAACGACCGGTCGGGTCGTTACATTCTCCCCCACTTAAATAGACGTTCATCCTCGAACGAGCCAGGAACTGCCCCAGAATTACCTGGAATCACTATTTAACACCTCGTGCACCTGCCCGTGCTGACACAGCCCATTTGAACACGTTAACTTGATAAAATCTGAAGATATTCCATTTTTTTTCCATATATTAAACTCAGACCCCAGTTCCAACACTTGAAATTCTCTTTCATGCCTGATTCTAATATGCGCACCGAATCAACTACCACACGAGGCATCAGAACACAACTGCGTATCCTTGCTGAATCAGCACCATACACCGCATAATCCATCATCTGACCACAATGACGCTCCATGAACCTTAACAGCCAGAATTCTACGAATTTGATACTCTCAATGCACTTTATAAGATACACACATACATCCATCTATAATGTTGACGATACCACCACAACGGAGGAAATGTGTTGAAATTCCTAACCAACTGCAGAGTTAACTAAACATTGAAATCCTTTCTCCTGACTAAGATCATCATCTCATTACAACCAATGATTGTGATTGTCCTATAATATACTTGCATAGTCTTATCGCACCGATCCCAGATTTATAAATTTCGTCTTACCCAGTATGAACTGCTAAGACAACCAATCACCCCAAACACGGCCATTAGCCTCACACGATGCCACAATGCGCCAATAGGCCACAATTCGAACACGACACATAAAGAAATGACTCCGGAAGGGACTACTCAACTCACGCAACTAATATGAACTTTCCTCAGAAAATTATGAAGTAAAACACAAGAAAATAATTACAGGAGCCTTGCTCAACATCACACTGTTCCGATCCAAATAACATACCCATGGCGGCGTGCCACCCGATCCCATCATAAGACTTACATAAGGAAATATACACGGAGCTTAATTGCTCACTATTACAAATTACTGAATATCGGTCATAATCACGTTAAGTGCATAATACCATTCTGGGGAGACTGATAGAGTCATATGCCACAAAACTCAAGCACAACTGAGGTGAGATATATAATCTGAATATCAAGAGCCATTTTGCTCACTTAACCTCATCGCCACGCGGAAATCTCAACACATAAGAATTTATCAAGTTGTTTCACAAATCACACGGCACAATCACAATATCACATGAATTTGACGAAGACGGGACAACACCTGATATCCCAATACCCCTCCTTGAGGAGCGCCATACTGAAATAAACACATCTGACTCGCATGAAGCCCATAATTTGTGTAAATCCATTCATTCACTTTAAGTCGATTTTGCTCGCACTGAACTAGGCTGATAGCCTTACCTGGGTCCATAATAACCCAATTCCTCTTATAATACACAAGAATAACAATCATAGCCGGGGCAAACACCCCACAATCCACCATCAACTGAACCAAACGCCTTCCAGGCATAAATTCTCAATTAAGCAATATTGCATTTCCTTATACTTGGTCCAAATCTTCAATCAATCAGGTGACTACGAGTCACACTTACATAATCTTCCCGTGGTCATGCTCTCACGGCCTTCCACACAAGGCAACAAGTCTGCACATCCTTACTCCTGATCCCACAAATGCTGCAAGACAAATCAAGAACCCATAACCAGGATACAAAGCCTCTTTCCTCAAATGCCATTCTCAGGTGACACAGAAGAAAATACCAGCTTACTCTAAACATTCAAATACTTAGCCTTTGCTCCTCCGAGCTCATGACATCCTTGTTAAAGCCGCACACCAATCTCAATTCTTACTTCTAGTTACATACCTCTTTTAGCACATAACATGCCAATATGATATGGCGCAAAATTCCATCATAACCCTGAACCATTATTAGGGTGAACACTTCATTACATAGGAACCCTTTTTACTGACTTCAATTCATGAGAACCATAACAACTCGCAAGTGAGCTCTCACAATCACAATACATGCAATTCCTTAAGTAGTAATTTGAACCGCCATAAACCTTCCGGAAATCCGCCTATACCTGACAGGCCATAACACCTAAATGCTCCCAGGTGAAATTCATTATGACGGCCGACATGCCCTGCACACATTTATCGAATGCCATGCTCAATTACCGCTTTACTCCTTTCCATTAGCTGTAACAACTTGCCAATATGCCGACAATCCACAACTCCATGAGGACACAACCCCACAACCCAACTGCAGGTGGTGGGACTCCCCCACTTTGGTTAACCTCATTCCTTTAAGCACTACCCGACTTCATTTCCTTACGCCTGGCGTTTTTGAAATGGAACCACCACCTATCACTTTTCACATATCTTCCTTCATCGCGTACTTCTCTATTGCGTCCTTAATTCAACATCCTTCTTTGTAGCTCTTTGAGCCAACAGATCACCACAACTTCGAACTCTCTGAAGATCATCTTTCTCGAGTTGCCTTCATTAGAGGTAATTGTTCAATTCTGAACCACTACACACCACGATCTTTGACAACCGCTTCTTCAACACCGCTTCACAGCACTCTAACCCCATGCAACCTAAGAGCTATAACCCCGGCGAATTTAAAAATCCTATTCGATCAAACGACGACACCACAACATAGGTGAATACTCCATCTTGCTCGATAGCACCAAGATTACTACTTTATCAATCCAAACTGGACCATTCATAGTTCAAGTGCTTTTCCTCCGCCGGAACTAAAATACTGAAATCTCGAAACCACGCCCTAATAAGAACTCCCTTCAAGTCATTAATTGCCCCTACATATGGGCAAGCATCCTACCATCCTATCAACACCATGCGATATCCAATCGTAAGCATCATAATAACCTGATCATAGCCTCAAAGTCCTCAGAAACACAATTACTGAGCTGAAACAAACTATTATTCTCCTGCAGGGCAACAACAACAACCCCAACCAACTGCACATGGAAAACATATCGCACCACATCCATAGTATCATTAAAAGTTCTCAAACCTTGATTCATAACAAGCGCTTCTCGACGTGTAAGATTGAGTAGGAAGAAGCATAGACATAAGCCTTAAAGGTATCAAGTCGCACGATGAGGAATAAAGAAGGGAAGTACTCCTAACAGCCCTGTAGCCTCTCGAAGATAAGTACAGACATCTCTGTACCGATCCGCAAGACTCTACTAGACTTGCTCATGACTCATGAAACCCACGGGAACCTAGAGCTCTGATACCACATTGTCACGACTCAAAACCTATGGGTTGTGATGGCGCCGAACACCACTGTCAGGCAAGCCAACCCCTTAATCAGTTGAAATACCTTCCTGTTTAACAATTTCGAAATCGTTGCCTTCATTGCATTTCATAATCAAATAAATAAATTTTTGTAAATTAAACACGACAAGAAATCTATTAAATTCCATAAAACAAGACTCAACAAATCCCCAGAACCCGGTGACACAAGTAAATAAGCAGTTTCTAAGAATTTATACAATTATACAACTCTTGTCCGAGAAATAAAGAGGACAAAGGTAATAGATATAGAATGTAAGTACACAGAAGGGAGAATCCAGCAGCTGTGGAACGCTTCTGGATGAATGCAGCCCGTATAAGTCTTCCAAGCCAATCACTGTACTATAAAGGTACATGTGCAACAAAATGCACAGAAAGTGTAGTATGAGTACATATACATATATGTACCCAGTGAGTATCCCGTCTAATCTCGAAGAAGTAGTGACGAGAGGTCGACTCGATACTCACTAAGGTCCAACAGTAATAAAGTAAGCAGGATGTAAGGAAAACTGTAGGCAAGTAAACAAATAATCAAGTACATCAATATCCGGCATCAAATAACAATCTCAAATCAAACAAGTTTGGTATCCGCCGTGGCGTACGGCCCGCTCCCATATGGTACTCAATCTCGCTGTGGCGTACGGCCCGCTCCCATATGGTACTAAATCTCGTCGTGGCATACGGCCCGATCCCACCCTGGTAGTCTCAATCTCGCCGTGGTGTACGGCCCGATCCCATAATATAATCAATCATCATTTTGCCGTGGAGTACGGACCGTTCCTATAATATAATCAATCATCAATCTGTCGTGGCGTACGACCCGATCCATAATATAATCAATCATCACTCTGCCATGGCGTACGGCCCGATCCTATAATATAATCAATCATCATTCTGCAGTGGCGTACGTTCCGATCCCATCCCGTGATTCTCTTTGTCAAGCCAAGTATCACAACGTTGAAAGACAACAGTACCAATCACACAAGTATACAAGTCATATCTATGCTATAACAAGGAAAAACAATGAACATGTTGTGTCCTAACTACCCGGACGAAGTAGTAATAGCCACTACGTACGGACTCTCGTCACTCGGTGCGTACGTAGCCCCCAAACAAGACCACATAGCAAACAATGTTACCTAGAGGGACACTTTCCCTCTTACGAGGTTAGAAAGGAGACTCACCTCGCTCCGAAGATTCATCACCGGCTTCCAAGCCTCTACGACGACTAAAAATGGATGTGCACGCTCCCAAACTATCCAAATAACGATAATTCAATGAAAATATACTCAATAGATCATAAACAATTCAAATTACAAAGTTCCTCAGCCTTGCTCAATGAAATGACCAAAATACCCTCGGGCCCACGTGCCCGGACCTCGAAATATCTTGAAGAAAATCTCTACCTGAAGCTTTACTAATTCAATTATACAATTTACTTCAAAAATTCATGCTCAAATCGTGGCAAAAGATCACATTTTCCAAATTCGGGTTTCTTATCAAATTCCCACATTTTCCCCCAATTTTCATATCAAATCTATGTAATAAATCTTGTATTTAACTTGAAAATAAGTAGAAACAACTTACCTTTGATGCTTGATGAAATCCCCCTTGAATCCAAAATCATCCAAGCCAAATGAAAGAATGAAGAAAATGGGCCAAATTCGTGTTTAAAGAATCTGCCCATGCTTCACCGGGTTGTTCCTTGCACTTGTGCTGTACAGGTTGTACATCCTATTAAAATTCCCTTATTGAACACCTTCTGTTAAGTCACCCATAATATCTTGTAGAAATATCCAAATAACAAACGGTTTGAGGGTTAAGAAACTAGACTCGAAGATCTTTAATTTGATAGGTTGTACACCATATAACGCTTTATATATCCCGAGATATGAGCTTCCAAAGTCGGCCATGTGCATCGGAAAAATCTATCGAAACTGCTCGACCAGCCACCTTCAACTGATCATAAATTTCATTACAAAAGTCGAAATGATGCACGGTTTAACATTCTGAAAACTAGATTTCAAGGGCTACAACTTTCATGTTTTTCCAATGTTCAGAGTCCTTATATATTTCGATATATAAGCTTCCAAAGTAGGCTTCTCGTGCACTAATTGCAGCCCAAAATCTGCAGAACCAGCATTCATTTCTTTTTTTTTTTTTTTGTCCGAATTCATTCCGCTAACCTTCCGAAATCCACCCGAGGCCCTCGGGACCTTAAACAATTATACCAACATGTCCCAAAATATGATACGAACTCGCTCGAGGCCTCAAATCAAATCAAACAACGCCGAAATCTCGAATCGTACTAAATTCAAACTTTATGAACTTTGAAATTTCAACTTCTAGATCAGATGCCGAAACCTATCAAATCACGTCCGATTGACCCCAAATTTTGCACACAAGTCATATTCGACATTACGGACTTGCTCCAACTTTTGGAATTAGAATCCGGATCCGATATCAAAAAGTCAAACTCTCGGTCAAACTTCTAAAAACCTTCAAATTTTTTATCTTTAGCCAAATGACTTCAAAATGACCTCCGGACATCCGAATTCACTTCCGATCGCGCTCCTAACTCCCGAATCACCATACAGAGCTATTGCTAAACTCGGAATCCCAAACGGACATCAATATCAGTGTAATGCGCTTCAAGGGAAATTTAGGAAATTTTTTCAAAAATCCTGACTTCCACAATATACACTGAAACGCTCTCGGGTTATCCAAATCCCGATCGGGACATATGCCCATGTCCGAAATCATCATACGAACCTGCTGGAACCTTCGGATCCTGATTCCGAGTTCGTTTACTCAAAATTCAATCCCAAAACCAAATTGAATCAACTTAAGAACTTAAGAAATTCTAGAATTCACTTCAATGCGCCGAACCGGTCTATACTACTCGGAATGACTTCAAATTTTGCAGACAAGTTATAAATGACATAACGGAACTATTCCCGGTCTCGAAATTTCATTCGGACCTCGGGAACATAAAATCACATTTCAAGCCAAACTTCAAATTCTTTAAAAATCCTCAAAACTTCATTAACTCCAATTTTCTCATTTTGATCTGAAACCCGTCAAATCAAGTCCGTTTCTTACCAAATTTCACAGATAACTTAAATAACACATATTGAACCTATTCCGGGCTCCAGAATCATAATACGGGCTCGGCCGCACAAATTTTACATCAAGGTTCATTTTTCATAAGCTTTAATATTTTCATAAAATAATTTCCTTTAAAAATTCATTTCTCGAACCGGTCCATATTTTCCTACGGACCTTCCGGGACCGTCGAATCACGTATCCGAGTTCGTTCACCAAAAATATTGACCAAAGTCAACTTTATTCAACTAATTATCATAAATTCAACTCTTTATCAAGTTTTCATATAAAGGCTTCCCGACTACGCGCCCGGGATGCGCACGCACATCGAGGTGAGATTGACGGAGGCTTTCGGGGCCTCGGGATACAGTCATAATTAAATTTACATAAGATGACCTTTTGGGTCATCACAATTTACTCAAAATTCCAGTCTTACTCAATTTCCTCAACTTAAGGCTTCTGAAATGAGAATTTTCCTTTCAATTTAACCCCGAACCCCTAAATTTCAACTCTGACAATACCCACAAGTCACAATACCCGAAATGAAGGTGTTCATGACTCCCAACTACTGAACGACGCGCTGGATCTCAAAACGACCGGTCGGGTCGTTACATAAATAGTAAAGCAATAAGAATGTCGTGAAGTATCATTAAAACCAAATAAAGGACACAAAGGACAATCAATTAATCAAGACGTTCTAACACAAGTTTCATAATGAAATCACTTCGTGATACTTTATCTCATAGCCACAAGTCATGGGTCTGAACCCACCATCATATACTCACGACACCTCGTGCCCACATCTCGCATCACAACCGCACAGACAACCCATGTGCCAAAATCTCAATCCGGCCAGCATGATCACAAGCTCACATTCACAATACGCCTGGCATGGTCACATTCTCACAATCACAATCCACCGGGCATTGATCCCAGGCTCAATATTAACATGGAAATAGATAATACAAGAACACAAGGGCATGATCAATAAATGTCAAATTTCATGCTCTCGAGCTAGTATAAGTGGCATGCTATGATGTATGCTTGTAGTTCATCGAAACAACAAAGCAAGTCACGCAAGGCGTATAACAAACACTAGTAAAAGCACACCATTCCACGAAAATCACAAACATAATGTCTCCAAACCATCACACATCTTCCCTGACATTTGCCACCCTTATCTCTCCGCTTGCAACCCATATCACTTCGCCCTGACATTATCATTAGCCACCCTTATCTCTCCTATAGCCACCCGTATCACTCCATGATATCCATCTTTATTGCTCCGCCCGAACAATAATACAATAGCCACCGGTATCACTTCGTGCGCTCAACAATAGTGAGATGCCACCCTTATGCCGTGCATAACAACAATGGTGAAATGTCACCCTTATACTCCGCATAACAACAACCAACCTACATAACAATTTACATGTTCTATCATCACAACAACACAACATATCAACTCGTATCACAAGTATCGTAGGCCATAACCTTTCCAAAGATTCAAGGATATCAATATTTTCACAATAAAAAGTCCATGACTCAACAAAACGTATATAGAATCTCAAAGCAACAAAATGAATGGAAACATAACTCAACAAGATACAACACCGCCTTTAAACACAACTTAAATTAGAATAGATTCATTACTCTCGATAACTTCAATTCCAATTATTGTTTGTCACGCCCCAATTTCGAGGAGCGCGACCGGCGCTTAACCGAGTGAACCCGGTCGAGCAAGCCTGTTGAGCCTTTTCCTACCCCACTCATTTGTGACCCATAATTGTGTTGCAACATTGTTTATTGAAGTAGGGAGGTCGGTTATGAACCTACATACGTGTTACCAAACCATTCTTCCTTATTCACAAGTTTCCAAAATTAAAGTCTTCAAAATATACATATAGTTTACAATTCTTGTGGGAGATGATTACAATTACAGGTTAATTCAACGACCACCCAACAAGTACACATGACCCACATAAGTGTCTGCGAAGCCTCTAGGAATAAGGAAGACAAACGAAATACTGCCGGCGACAAGGCCCTGGCTATACCTCAAAATGTGACAACATAACAAAAAGAAAGGCAACATAATTACACATGCATGTTGTGGAGGGAAGGGGAGGCACCACTACCTGCGATCAGCGATTCCACGTACAGAGCCACCTACATCCATTTAAAAGATGTAGCGCCCCTAGAAAAAGGGATGTTAGTACCATCGAATAGTACTAGTTTGTATGAACAAACTCTACTCTAAGTAGAATAAATAGTAAACAAGTAGGAAAGCAATCATAGAAATTAAATAACATTACATAGAAATCAAGGAAAACGAATAAGAGTCTTATAGCATCCTTGCTTCATCCTTTTGATCAATTAGCCTCTTAATGCCAGGTGCCACCATTTATAATACCACCGTGTCATTTTTACATAGAGTCTGGTCTCAGCCCGACCGACTAAGCCATCCCAGTGAGACATATCCAACATCATAATTTATATCCATATTTTGATGTAAATACCACCATGAGCGCAGCATGGAGTCCGATCTCGGCCCGATCGGCTAGGCCATCTCACTTGGGACAAAACCACATCAATTAAATATTCAGTTCACGTTACTTTCTCATCAATTGTCACATAGTCCTTGGCACTTGGATACATTTGTCAACTGGGTTTGTTTCCCTTTTTATTCGTTTAGTGACACTCTCCCTTGAATTGATAAGTTCCAACATATGATAAATTATACGCATAATAGGATAAGCATAAAGAATCATAATTCACAATTTCAAGTAACATGGAGGCATGATATACAACTAAGACAATTAAGGAATAGAAGCTTTCCAACATAACACATTGAGGCAATCAATTCACATAGAACCAAGCAAGGGGCTCATACCAATTACTCGAACACCAATAAGTCGATCCTACGAAGATTAGAGTTAGCCATACATACCTCGACTGGGTGTTTATCCCTATTTCATACGGCGACTTCCAAAATCCTTCAACCTTTCCAATCTATTCAACAAAATAACACAATCAAATCTTAATTAGGAATTTGATCATAGACCTAGTTCAATTGAGCCTTACTCCCCCATTAGGAACTTGCTAAGGCCACATCCCCCAATTCTTTCTATTTTTTCCTTGTTTACCCTCACATAGTCTTAGAATCTCATGCATTCAAGGATATTACCTCCCCCATCGCACATTTACTTGACAAACTATCCCATCCCCCTTAATCTAGATTTTTTAATTTAGAGGATAGGGTATGATTTCTTACCTATAATTTTTGGGCCTTTTGCAATTCTTCAATCATGCAATCAAGAATGGTGGTGATGGAGGGTGGGTGACTTATTTTTCTCTAGAATCTCTCTTCCTCACTCTATATTATCAGAAAAATGGTTTAAAATGATGAGGAATGGGTTTTATATTGGTCTGGGGTCGGGTTTCAAAATTAGAAAATGGGGTTCCCCGACTCAAAAATGCGGTGGCATATGCGACCGAAAAACAAAAATGCGACCCCCAAAAATGTCGCAGAAATGGCCTCAACTGGGGTGAAAAAGAAGCGCACACTGAATGAGTAAGCGGCAGTTACGTGGACCGCATACTTGTTCTGCGGTCGCATAATGCGCCACAGAACTCCCTTCGCAAAACTCCAAGGCCGATATGCGCTGGATTATGCGGCCTGCATATCAGATATGCGATCGCATTTTGGGCCGCATAATCATCTTCAAATTGGCTATCAATCTGATTCACTTTGCAGCTATTATGCCACCGCATAGTGGACCGCAGATTTGCATCTTTTTGTGAATTTTCTTCCTCTAAGTCCCTAAGGCATTTTCAATCTAAAAAGTACGAACCACGCTTTGGTTGAGGATTTTATGGGTCCTTACATCCTCCCCCACTTAATATAATTCGTCCTCGAATGAGGGTCAGGGGTTCACTTAGGTTCATACATGCTACATGTTAACCGCCCAAATTTAGCTAACTCTCAATTTTTCTAAACATTTTGCAAGAGTTTCCCTTGTAACTAGGCCTATCCGCCTGCCAGAGAGCCCCCGAGTTACATCTCAACTACCTCATACGATTAATCGACACGATAGAACACAAAGCGACACAAATCGAGACTTCATAAAGGGATGGATAACTAGGGAAAGAGTGTTTTTACACAAGCTAAACAAGAAATGCAAATATTTAGAGGAAACAACTTCATAGACTCTTACCTGACTATTTCAACGAGGGTACTTCTTTTCATGTCATTCTCGGCTTCCCAAGTAGATTCTTTGACTTGTTGGTTTTTCCATAATACTTTAACCGATGCAACTTCCTTGTTTCTCAATTTCCGGACCTGTCTATCAAGAATAGCAACTGGAAATTCTTCATAGGACAACACTTCGTTAACCTCAATGGCCTCAACCGGCACAATGGCGAACGGGTCTCCCACTACCTTCTTTAGCATGGATTCATGAAATACTGGGTGCACCAATGACATTTCTGGTAGTAGCTCAAGCTTGTACGCTACCTGTCCTATCCATTGAGTGATCCTGTAGGGCCCGACATATCTCGGACTCAATTTCCCTCTTTTCCCAAATCACATGATCCCCCTCATTGGAGATACCTTTAGGAACACCCAATCACCTTCCTGGAACTCCAAGTCCTGGCGAAAAACATCCGTATAGGAATTCTGACGGCTCTTAGCAGTTTTCAACCGTTCCTTTATGATTCTAACCTTCTCCATATCTTGATGCACAAGATCTGGTCCTAATAGTTCAGCCTCTCCAACCTCGAACCACCCAATCGGCGATCTACATACCATATAAGGATTCAAATGGCGCCATCTGGATGCTTGCATGAAAGCTGTTGTTATAAGAAAATTCTATAAGTGGCAAATGATCATCCCAGATACCTATAAAGTCAAGCACACAAGCACGCAACCTGTCCTCTAGCATTTGGATGGTCCGTTCTGCTTGTCCGTCAGTCTGAGGGTGGAAAGTCGTGCTGAGATTTACCTGCGTCCCCAACCCTTGCTGAAATTTCTTCCAAACATAAGCCGCGAACTAGGCCCCTCGATCAGAGATGATGGAAACTGGAGTGCCATGGAGCATGACTATTTCCTTGATATATAACTGAGCATACTGTTCTACAGTGTCAGTGGATTTAACTGGCAAGAAGTGTGCTGACTTCGTGAGCCGATCCACGATTACCCAAATTGAGTCAAACTTGCACGGACTACGGGGTAATCCTACCACAAAATCCATATTGGTCATCTCCCATTTCCATAACGGAATTTCTATAAGTTGCGCCAACCCACCGGGTCTTTGATGTACATCCTTTACTTGCTGACAGGTTGGACATTTTGCCACAAAGTCCACCACACTCCTCTTCATGCCATTCCACCAGTAAATATCCTTAAGGTCATGATACATTTTTGTAGAACCGGGGTGCACGGAATATCTAGAATTATGAGCCTCTGCCATGATCCTTTCCCGAAGATCATCCACATCTGGGACACATAACCGCCCTTGGCACCGTAAGATACCGTCATCTTTGCTAAGAGAAAAAATTGTGGTCCTATGATTATGAATCCCTTCCTTTAGCTGTATCAACATTGGATCATTATATTGCTTTTCTTTGACTTCTGCCACTAGTGATGATTCTGCCCTATTATGTACTATGACACCCCCTTCGTCAGAGTCCGCAAGACAAATCCCCAGACTGGCCAACTAGTGAACTTCTCTAGCCAAGGGCCTTCGACATGCTTCCAAGTGAGAGAAACTACCCATATATTTTCGGCCAAGTGCATCCGCCACCACATTAGATTTTCCTGGATGGTACAAAATGTCGATGTCATAATCTTTGAGAAACTCAAGCCACCTTCTTTGCCTCAGATTCAATTCCTTTTGCTTGAAAATATATTGAAGACTCTTGTGGTCTGTCAATACATCCACATGGACTCCATACAGATAATGCCGCCAAATTTTAATGCAAAGACGACTGCCGCAAGCTCCAAATCAAGAGTGGGATAGTTCTTCTTGTGATTCTTAAATTGCCTTGAATCATATGCTATAACCTTGACATGTTGCTTCAACACGCACCCAAGACCGACCAGTGAAGCATCGCAATATACGACAAACCCCTTTGTGCCCTCAGGTAGGGTCAACACCGGTGCCGAAGTCAATCTTGATTTCAATTCATGGAAACGTCTTTCACAAACATCGAACCACTGGAACTTGACCACTTTCTGCGTCAGTTTAGTTAATGGGGAGGCGAGAGTAGAGAATCATTCCACAAATTTCCTATAATATCCGGCTAAACCCAAGAAACCGCGAATTTCTATCGGGGTTGTAGGTCTTGGCCAATCCTTTACTGTTGCGATCTTATGGGGATCAACCTTAATCCCTTCCCTGGAGACAACATGACCCAAAAAGGTAACAGATTCAAGCCAAAATTCACATTTCGACAACTTTGCATATAATTGGTACTGATGAAGAGTCTGCATAACTGCTCTGAGGTGATCAACATGGTATTCTCATCTTCGTGAATATACAAGGATATCGTCAATGAACACTATCACAAAAGAGTCAAGAAATGGCTTGAAGACTCGATTCATAAGGTGCATGAAAGTTGATGGGGCGTTGGTTAGCCCAAAGGACATCACCAAAAATTCAAAGTGCCCATATCGAGTTCTGAAAGGTGTTTTAGGTATATCCTTCTCACTTATGTTTAGCTGATGGTACCCGGACCGCAACTCAATTTTGGAGAAAAACCTAGCAGTTTGCAATTGATCGAACAAATCATCTATCCAAGGAAATGGGTATTTATTTTTTATTGTGACTTTGTTGAGTTGCCGGTAGTCAATACACATCCGGAGCAATCCATCTTTCTTTCTGACAAAGAGAACTGGTGCTCCCCAAGGCAACACACTTGGTCGGATGAAACCTCTTTCAAACAAATCTTTCAGTTGCTCTTTTAGTTCCTTCAACTCCACCGGCGCCATCCTATAGGGGGAAATAGATATCGGTTGTGTGCCTGACATTACATCGATCCCGAAATCAATTTCCCTGTCTAGAGGAATCCTAGGGAGCACATCCGAAAAGACATAAGGGAACTCATTCACAATTGGCACAGATTAAAGAGCAGGCATCCCGGCAGTGGTGTCCACAACTCGGACTAAATGATAGATACACCCCTTCTTGATGATCTTTGTGGCCTTAAGGTAGGAAATAAACCTACCTCTCGGTATGACATTATTCCCCTCCCACACAACAGGTGGCTCATTAGGAAACTCAAGCCTCATAACCCTGGTTTGGCAGTCAAGTTTGGCAAAGCATGAATAAAGACAATCCATCCCCATTATTACATCAAAATCAATCATCCCTAATTAAATAAGGTCGGCCATGGTGTCCCGACAACACACTGAGACCACACAATCCCTATAAACCCGAGCGGCCGTAATAGACTCGCCAACCAGAGTAGACACAGAAAATGATTCATGAAGTTGTTCTGGTTCTATTCCGAAGCTTGAAGCAATATAAGGAGTAACATAGGATAGAGAAGATCCGGGATCAATAAGGGCATACACATCATGAGATTGAACAGTCAATATACCTGTGACGGCATTTGGTGAAGCCTATGCACTCTGTCAGCCACTCATGGCATAGAACCGGCTGGGACCCCTTGAGTTCTGAGCACCACCCCTTGCTACACCGCGCCCGGCTGATGCTGGAGAGCCTCGGGCTGGAGGGCGTGCTGAAGATATAGCAGCTTAAGAACTTGATGGCTGAGTTGTACCTCTGCCTGCGCCCTAGCGAGGTGTCCGACACTCCCTCTGAATATGACCTCCCATCCCACATCCGTAACATATTGGCATGTCCATATAACAGAGTCCCGAATGAACCTTCCCACACCTAGGACATGGAGACGTTGGAGACCTCGGCTGCTGCTGGAACCTCCCTCCTGAACGACCCTGGAACTAGAGCCCCCTGCTGCTCTGGCGGGGCCTAAAGCAACCCCCCTGCTGCTGATCGTGCCCGAATAGCGGGGCACTAACTGAAGACTGGGCGTAAGACTAGGATGGCCCTGATGACCCTCCTCGAAAGACAGATCTCTCACCTCTAGATGAATCCCCAAGATTGCCCGATGATCGGGACCTGCCACCCCCTTCTCGTTCCCTCCTATAATTTAACTTTGGGTCTCTATAGCATGAGCAAATGCCACTATTTTCCCATAGTTCATGTTAGAATTTAAAGTAGTTGTGGCGGCTTCATTAATAACCAAAGGACCAAGGCCCTGGACAAAACGGAGAACTCTATCTTCCATGGTTGGCATCATATGAGGATCATACTTTGACAGGCGCACAAATTTCATATGATATTCCCACACACTCTTACTGCCTTGTGTGAGGGTTTCAAATTCTGAAGCACGGGCTGCCTAGTTTCGGCGGGCAATAAATGGTCTATAAAAGCATCCGCAAACTCACTCCACCTTGCCGGAGGGCTCCCCTCCTCACGGGTATCCTCCCACATCTCAAACCAGGAATATGTTGCCCCTTTCAGACGATAGGAGTCCAGCTCTACTCCCTCCGTCTCAGTAGCACACATAACTCGGAGGGTCTTATGCATCTCATCAATGAAATCCTGGGGGTCTGCCTCGGGATCAGTACCTATGTACTCTGGAGGGTCTAATTGAAGAAACTTGTTAACCCTAGAATCGGAAGAATACCCTTGCCAACTAGAGGAAGTGGGGGCAACATTGGACCTCTGGGCCTGAGAAGCTACCAACAGATTCAGCATCTGAATAGCTCCCCTAAGATCCCCATCAGAAATACCAGGACCAAGAACTAGAGGTGGAGGAGGAGGAGCTGGGATATCAATGGAAGGGATTGTAGCACCCTCCGCAGGGGTAGGAACTAAAATATCCCTCTCTAGAATAGAGGAATCAATCGTCTTCATATTAGGGGAATTATCCTCCCCTACACCATCAAGTTGGGAATCAATGGCCACTCTTGAGGTGGAATTGTCCTCTTGGCTAAGTCGCGCTATCTTCTTTGGTGCCATTCACTGAAAGTCAAAACATTGCACGAGTTAGAGAGAAAACAACCTCACATTTCGCCCCGTCGCACGATATGGAATAACAACGAGGGGTATCATTCCTAAATGTCCAAGTAGCCCCCTAATTATAGATGTGGTCGACAACACACCGATAAGAAGGGCTCTACCAAACATGGCTCCGAGACATCCTAAGACACTTTAAAACCTTAGGCTGTGATACCAAGTTTGTCACTCCCCAATCTCGGGGAGCGCTACCGGCGCTTAACCGAGTGAACCCGGTCGAGCAAGCATGTTGAGCCTTTTCCTACCCGACTCATTCGTGACCCATAATTGTGTTGCAACATCGTTTGTTGAAGTAGGGAGGTCGGTTATGAACCTACATACGCGTTACCAAACCATTCTTCCTTATTCACAAGTTTCCAAAATTAAAGTCTTCAAAATATACATACAGTTTACAATTCTTGTGGGAGACGATTACAATTACATGTTAATTCAAAGACCACCCAACAAGTACACATGACCCACATAAGTGTCTACGGAGTCTCTAGGAATTAGGAAGACAAACGAAATCCTGTTGGCGACAAGGCCCCGGCTATACATCAAAATGTGACAACATAACAAAAAGGAAGGAAACATAATTACCCATGACCCTGGGAAGAAGCGGGGATCACCGAGACTGCTGTGGAGGGAAGGGGAGACACCACTACTTGCGATCAGCGCAACCACCTACATCCATTTAAAAGATGTAGCGCCCCTGGCAAAAGGGACGTTAGTAGCATTGAATAGTACTAGTATGTATGAACAGACTCTACTCTAAGTAGAATAAATAGTAGACAAGTAGGAAAGCAATCATAGAAATCAAATAATATTACACAGAAATCAAGGAAAACGAATAAGAGTCTCATAGAATTCTTGTTTCATCCTTTCATCCTTTTGATCAATTAGCCTCTTAATTCCAAGTGCTACTATTTATAATACCACCCTGTCGTTTTTACACGGATTCCAGTCTCGGCCTGACCGGCTAAGCCATCCTAGTGAGACATATCCAACATCTTAATTTATATCCATATTTCGATGTAAATACCACCATGAGCGCAGAATGGAGTCTGATATCGGCCCGATCGGCTAGGCCATCTCACTTGGGACATAACCACATCAATTAATTATTCGGTTCACGTTCCTTTCTCATCAATTTTCACATTGTCCTTGGCACTTGGATACATTTGTCAACTGGGTTTGTTTCCCTTTTTATTCGTTTAGTGACACTCTCCCTTGAATTGATAAGTTCCAACATATGATAAATTATACGCATAATAGGATAAGCATAAAGAATCATAATTCACAATTTCAAGTAACATGGAGGCATGATAGACAACTAAGACAATTAAGGAATAGAAGCATTCCAACTTAACACATTGAGGCAATCAATTCACATAGAACCAAGCAAGGGGATCATACCAATTATTCGAACACCAATAAATCGATCCTACGAAGATTAGAGTTAGCCAAACATACCTCGACTGGGTGTTTATCCCTAATTCCTACGACGACTTCCAAAATCCTTCAACCTTTCCAATCTATTCAACAAAATAACACAATCAAATCATAATTAGGAATTTGTTCATAGACCAAGTTCAATTGAGCCTTACTCCCCCATTAGGAACTTGCTAAGGCCTTATCCCTCATTTCTTTCTATTTTTGCCTTTGCTTACCCTCACATAGTCTTAGAATCTCATGCACGCAAGGATATTACCTCCCTCATCCCACATTTACTTGACAAATTATCCCCTCCCCGTTAATCTAGATTTTCGAATTTAGAGGATAGGGTATGAGTTCTTACCTGTAATATTTGGGCCTTTTGCAATTCTTCACTCATGCAATCAAGAATGGTGATGATGGAGGGTGGGTGACTTTTTCTCACTCTAGAATATCTCTTCCTCACTCTATAGTATCAGAAAAATAGTTTAAAATGATGAGGAATGGGTTTTATATTTGTCTGGGGTCGGGTTTAAAGATTAGAAAATGGGGTGCCCTGTAAAGACCCGTAAAATTTCATGTCTAAAATATTGCCCAAATAAGTCCTCGTGTTGTATAACTGTAGAAATTCTTAAAATGGACTTATTTTGAGTTAAAAGTACCCAGAGATTTGAAAGATAAAGTTATCCAGAAATTGTGTTGTTATGTGACGCACTATGCGATCGCATAACGTGTATGCAGACCGCATAATGGTCGCATACCAGGGCATACTTCATCCCAAATTAAGGACCACTATGCGGTCCAGAATTTGATCGCATTCTGGTAATGCGGACGGCATAGCTATCGCATTCTTGCCCCATGGTTTTTGGCGAGGGAGGTTATGCGGACCGCATAGAGGTCGCATACCTAGGCAGAATGTTCCAGTTTTGGCCCATTTTGAGGGCCATTATGCGACAGGAATACGGACCGCAGAGCAGGAATGTGATCACATTCCTGACCGCATTCCGTGTCGGGGCTCCTAATTTCTAATTTTAAAACCCGACCCCCTGTTCAATAAAACACCCCTCCCCTTCATTTTTAACCATTTTCTGACTAAGAATAGAGAGAGAAAAAGAGAGTTCTTGAGAGAAAGTGTTTCAACATCATCCATTTGATTTTCCACAATCACTCAAGCCCGGGAATTATCGAGTTATTGTCTTCTTCACTTAAAGAGGTAAGCCCCCACCCCTTTTCCCTTAAATTTCCAGGCTTTGGTTAATAAGTAGAACTCCCCTAAAGGAGTTCTTGAAGATAAAACTGAAGAACCTTGCATGCATGTCCATTAATTGTCGCAATCTAGTAAAAGGAAGTGGGTTAGGGTTAATATTCACAAATAAGGGGTTAGAAATCTAAGGGGTCGTATAGCATTCGATAAAATGCCCAAGCGAGTTCGAATTGTGTTCATGATTCCCAATTCTAAGATGAATGTGTTGCATTATGAATTAGATTGACGTTGCTTGACGGTCCGGTGATTTGTGATAGAAATTAAAAAGGGGAAATTCGACACAAGGTATGTATGGCTAATTTTAACCTTTGTAGAATCTTCTTGTTGGTGTTCGAGCATATGGCATGTGTACTTTGTTTGAGATTATGTGAATTGATTATTCTAATGTGTTGAGACATAAGATTCTATTCTCTGATTGTCCTAGTTGATTGCCATACCACCGTGCTATGAGAGGTTGTGAAAATGGTGATTCCTTGTGCTTACTCTATCACGTGCAAAGCTCGTTAACTGTTGAATACCTCGGTAGGAAAGGATGTACTACCAAACGAAATAAATGTTAACGAATCCAATTGTTGAATGTATCTAAGTGCTAAATGTTGTGTAGTAAATAATGGAAGGAAACGTGGATAACTAATTGAGCTTTATGTTGATGGCATACCGTATATGATTCACTGTTGGATAAAGATTTCTGGAGCCGTGATTTCTTATGGTTATTTTGTTGTTATGAATGAATATCCCTGATGATGAGAATCTTTGTGATTGAATTGTTGGTTGATGTTGCTATTAAATGCATTGTTGGATGTATAAACGGGCTAAAGGCTGTGTAGAGATAGATGAATGTAGGTATAGACTGATTTTATTAAGTTAAATGACTATTGCAACACCATATATGAATTACTGATTGGTAATGATCATTGTGCCTTGATTTCACATAGTTGTTGGTTGATATGAACTTATGTTCTTCATGATGAAAATCCTTTTGATTTAAATTGGTGGTGATTGTTTATTGTCCGGTGGGATCAGGTTGCACGCCGCAACACGGAGTAATAAGGGTGGACGAGGTAATAAGGGTGAGAGAAGGAGATAAGGGTGGCCTAGGTAATAAGGATGGAATGTGATCACATTGAAATGAAAATCTATGAAACTCTTGAATATGGTGGTGTTGAAAAAGAAAAGGGGAATCTGTGAAACTCTTGATTTCAGTTGTTTCTATTTCTATGCAATGCTTGTTGGTTCCATTAACTGTCTCTTATCTTTGTACTGCTTGATTGTACTTCAGGTAAATTTTGTTCATACATACTAGTACTATTCCACAGTACTAACATCCCTTTTGCCGGGGGCGCTACATCTTTTATATGGATGTAGGTGGTTCCATAGCAGGTAGCTCGGCCCGCCGTTAGTAGGGCCTCCTCTTCATCTCTTGAAAAGTTGTGGTGAGCCCCTCTTCTCCTTGGGGACGTGTGTGGATTATACCACCCTCTTTTGTTTATGTTGTAAAGGTATAGCCGGGACCTTGTTACCGGCAAGTTATGTGAAATCCCTAGTATTCGTAGAGGCTCCGTAGACATGATGTGGGTGTATATATGTATTTTTGGGTAGTAACTGCACGTACTCGGAAACCGTGGTTCATGTTAGGAACTTATGTTTGTATTTTGTATGTTTTGATATCAATCGTTGAAATGCTTAAAGAGGAAAAACGAAATTATGTTGTAAAATGTATTTTGAACCTAAATTCGGCTAACTCACATGAAATAATATATGTTATGAGCACGGGATAATACGTTGGTTAGGAAAGGCATTCCAAGTCCGCTTGACTGGTTGATCCGGTTAGGCGCCGGTCTCGTCCCTCGATTTCGGGGCGTGACAAACTTGGTATCAGAGCCAAAGGTTTTAAAAGTGTCCTAGGATGTCTCAGAGCCGTGTCTAGTAGAGCCCTTCTTATCGGTGTGTTGTCGACCTCATCTATAATTAGGGGGCTGCATGGACATTTAGGAAATACCCTTTCATTGTTACTTTGTATCGTGCGATGGAGTGAAAGGTGATAATGTCTTTATCTAATTCGTGCATTGTCCTAATTTTCAGTAAATGGCGCCCAAGAAGAGAGCTCGACTCGGCCTAAAGGCCAATGCCACCCCGAGTGTGACCATACATCCTTTATCTGATGGTGCGAGTGAGAATGATTCCCCGACCTTGAATCTGCCTGACTCTTCCGTTCCAGGCCAGTCTATCCCTATTCCTGCTCCAGCGGAGGGTACTGAAATCCCTCCCGCTGATGTTCCTGATCCTTCTTCAGTTCCAGCTTCCGGTCCCAGTATTTCTGATGGGGACCTTAGGGGGGCTATTCAGATGTTGACTCAGTTAGTGGCCTCCCAGGCCCAAAGATCTTAGGCTTCCCCTGCGTCCTCTAGCGAGCAAGGGGATTCTTCAGGTTCTAGGGTCAACCAGTTTTTGCGGTTAGCCCCTCCAGAGTTCACAGGCACCGACCCAGAGGCCGATCCTCAAGATTTTATAGATGAAGTGTACAAGACTCTCTGGGTTATGAAGGCTACTGAAATAGAGGGAGTTGAGTTAGCTTCCTATCGTCTAAAGGGAGCAGCATATTCATGGTTTGAGATGTGGGAGAGTTCTCGTGGAGAGGGGAGCCCTCCGGCGAGGTGGGTCGAGTTCATCGATGCTTTCAAGGATTATTACTTGCCTACCGAGACTATGGCAGCCCGTGCTGCAGAGTTTGAGGTCCTTAAGCAGGGCCACATGAGTGTGTGGGAGTACCATATGGAGTTTGTGCGCTTGTCAAAGTATGCTACATATGCGGGCCGCATAATCCCTCGCATATCTGCCTTGGAATTTTGCGAAAGGAGTTCTGTGCCGCATTATGCGACCGCAGAATAGGTATGCGGGCCGCGTAATGGCCGCATACTCGGTGAGTGTGCCCTTCTTTTTCACCCCAGTTGAGGCCATTTCTGCGGCAGGTTTGCGGGGCGCATTTTTGTTTTGCGGTCGCATATGCGCCCGCATTTTTGAGTCGGGGAATGTCACGCCCCAAAATCGAGTGACGAGACCAGCGCCTAACCGGATGAACCCAGTCAAGCGGACCTGGATTTACTTTCCTACCCAACGTATTACCCCGTGCTCATAACATATATTATTTCATGTGAGTTAGCTTAATTTAGGTTCAAAGTACATTTTACAACATAATTATGTTTTTCCTCTTTTAGCATTTCAACGATTTATATCCAAACATACAAAATACAAACATAAGTGCCTAACATGAACCACAGTTTCCGAGTACGTGCAGTTACTACACAAAAATACATATATACACCCATATCATGTCTATGGAGCCTCTACGAATACTAAAGATTTTACATAACTTGCCGGTAACAAGGCCCCGACTATACCTTTACAACATAAGCAAAGTTGTATAATCCACACACGGCCCCGAGGAGAAGAGGGGCTCACCACAACTGTTGAAGAGATGAAGAGGAGGCACCATTAACGGCGGGCTGAGTTACCTGCTATGGAACCACCTACATCCATATAAAAGATGTAGCGCCCCCGGCAAAAGGGACGTTAGTACTGTGGAATAGTACTAGTATGTATGAACAAACTTTACCCGAAGTACAATCAAGCAGTACAAAGATAAGAGACAGTTAATGGAACCAACAAGCATTGCATAGAAATAGAAACAACTGCAATCACGAGTTTCACAGATTCCCCTTTTCTTTTTCAACACCACCATATTCTCAAGTTTCATAGATTTTCATTTCAATGTGATCACATTCCATCCTTATTACCACGGCCACACTTATATCCTTCTCTCACCCTTATTACCTTGTCCACCCTTATTACTCCGTGTTGCGACGTACAACCCGATTCCACCGGACAATCAACAATCACCACCAATTTAAATCACAAGGATCTTCATCATGAAGAACATAAGTTCATATCAACCAACAACTATGAGAAATCAAGGCACACTGATCATTACCAATTAGTAATTCATATATGGTGTTGCAACAATCATTTAACTCAATAAAATTAGTCCATACCTACATTCATCATTCGCTACACAGCCTTTAGCCCGTTGATACGTTCAACAATGCATTTAATAGAACCATCAACCAACAATTCAATCACAAAGATTCTCAACAAGGGATATTCATTCGTAACAACCAAATAACCATATGAAATCACGGCCCCGGAAATCTTTATCCAACAGTGAATCATATACGGTATGCCATCAACATAAAGCTCAATTAGTTATCTATGTTTCCTTTCCATTATTTACTACACAACATTTAACACTTAGATACATTCAACAATTGGATTCGTTAACATTTCTTTCGTTTGGTAGTACATCCTTTCGTACCGAGGTATTCAACAATTAACGAGCTTTGCACGTGATAGAGTAAGCACAAGGAATCACCATTTTCACAACCTCACATAGCACGGTTGTATGGCAATCAACTAGGACAATCAGAGAATAGAATCTTACGTCTCAACACATTAGAACAATCAATTCACATAATCTCAAACAAAGTACACATACCATATGCTCGAACACCAACAAGAAGATTCTACAAAGGTTAAAATTAGCCATACATACATTGTGTCGAATTTTCCCTTTTTAATTTCTATCACAAATCACCGGACCGTCAAGCAACATCAATCTAATTCATAATGCAACACATTCATCTTAGAATTGGGAATCATGATTACAATTCGAACTCGCTTGGGCATTTTATCGAATGCTATACAACCCCTTAGATTTCTAACCCCTTATTTGTGAATATTAACCCTAACCCACTTCCTTTTACTAGATTGCGACAATTAATGGACATGCATGCAATGTTCTTCACTTTTATCTTCAAGAACTCCTTTAGGGGAGTTCTACTTATTAACCAAAGCCTGGAAATTTAAGGAAAATGGGGTGGGGACTTACCTCTTTAAGTGAAGAAGACAATAACTCGATAATTCTCGGGCTTGAGTGATTGTGGAAAATCAAATGGATGATGTTGAAACACTTTCTCTCAAGAACTCTCTTTTTCTCTCTATATTCTTAGTAAGAAAATGGTTAAAAATTAAGGGGAGGGGTGTTTTATTGAACAGGGGGTCGGGTTTTAAAATTAGAAATTAGGTACCCCGACACGGAATGCGGTCAGGAATGCGATCGCATTCCTGTCGCAGATTCCTGCTCCCTAATCTTTAACTGGTGGTACCCTGACTGTAAATCAATCTTTGAGAAGAACCTAGCACCTTGCAGTTGATCGAACAAATCATCTATTCGAGGCAGTGGATATTTATTCTTGATGGTGACCTTGTTGAGCTGCCGATAATCAATACACATTCGAAGTAATCCATCTTTCTTTCTGACAAAAAGAACCGGTGCGCCCCAAGGCGAAACACTTGGCCGAATGTAACCTTTTTTTAATAGATCTCTCAATTGCTATTTTAACTCTCTAAATTCTGCTGGCACCATCCTGTAAGGTGGAATAGATATTGGTTGCGTATCTGGCAATAAATCAATCCCGAAATCAATCTCTCTATCTGGCGGAAACCCAGGTAACTCATCCGGAAACACTTCAAGAAACTCATTCACAACCGGCACGGACTCGGGAGCAGGCACCTCTGAGGTGGTGTCCGCAACCCGGACCAAATGATAGATGCATCCTTTCCTGATCATCTTGGAGGCTTTAAGATAGGAAATAAACCTACCTCTCATCACGACATAATTCCCTTTCCATTCAATGACGGACTCATTAGGAAATTCGAGCCTCATAATTCTGGTTCGGCAGTCGAGTTTAGCAAAACACGAGTAAAACCAATCCATTCCCATGATAACATCAAAATCTACCATTTCTAACTCAATAAGATCGGCCGTGGTATCTCGACCACACACCGTGACAACACAATTCATATAGACTCGCGCGACCGTAATAGAATTGCCAACCGGAATCGACACTGAGAACGGCTCAAGAAGCGATTCGGGTTCTATTCTGAAACTCGAAGCAATAAATGGAGTAACATATGACAAAGAGGACCCCGGGTCAATAAGAACATAAACATGAAGCGTTTGTACAGACATAATACCTGTGACAACATCTGGAGAAGCCTTCGCACTATGGAGACCACTCAAAGCATAGAACTGACTGGGTCCCCCTTGACCCCGTGATCTACCCCTAGCTACACCACGCCCAGCTGGAGCTGGAGGGCGTGCTGAAGATGTAGCGGCTGAAGAACCGAACGGCTGAGCAGTGCCCCTACCCGTGCCCTGACTGGGCGCACGACAATTCCACAGGGTATGACCTCTCACTCCGCATCTGAAGCACACCGGAATATCCAAGTAACATGGCTCAGAATGGAACCTCCCACACTTAGGGCATGGGGCCCTCCGTTGCTGCTGAAACCTCCAACCAGAACGACCTGACTAGTTGAACCTCCTGCTATCTGAACCGGGCCCAAAGCGACCTCCCTGCTGATAAATGTGCCCTGATGGCGGCGCACTGGCTGAGGACTGAGCATAGGACTTAGATGGTCCTGATGGACCTCTCCCAAGGGCCGATCTCCCACCTCCAACTGAGCTTCCAGGGTTGCCCGCTGATCGGGCCCTACTACTACCTTCTCTCTCCATTCTTATCTTAAATTTCCGAGCCTCTGTAGCCTGGGCAAAACCCAATATCTTCCCGTAGTTCATATCCGAATGCAAAAGCAGTTGTAGCAGCCTCATTGACAACCAAGGGACCAAGTCCCTGAACAAACCGACGAACTCATGCGGCCTGCATATCAGATAGGTGATCGCATTTTGGGCCGCATAATCATCTTTAAATTGGAAATCAATCTGATTCACTATGTGGACATTATGCGGTCCGCGTAGCTGTTATGCGACTGCATAGTGGACCGCAGATTTACATCTTTTTGCAAATTTTCTTCCTTTAAGTCCCTAGGGCATTTTCAATCCAAAAGGTTTGAACCGCGGCGAGCCTACAACTATAACAACATAGGAATCTAACTGGGCATCAGTTTGGTTGAGGATTTTACGGGTCTTTACATTGTTTAAGGATAACCTCAATAGTGAAAGTATTTCCATGAAATGGCAAACTTCGGACTCTAGCGTATGAATTAGGCTAACAATGAAGGCAAATGGCACGAACCAATGCTACATCTAAATGCATGAGTTAACCCGAAAACTAAAGGATGTCATGTGGCGACAATTTCAACTAAGAGTAGCTCAACAATAAAAGAAATCACATAATGATAAAAGTTATAACAACTCCAATAAATAATATAAGATCAAATTCGACAAGTAAAGAATAAGACATGTTACGATAACTTCAAATAAAGCTTGTGATAAATAACAACTCCAATAAATCATATAAGATCAAATTCGACAAGTAAAGAATAAGACATGTTACGGTAACTTCAAATAAAGCTTGTGATAAAAGACATGACGAATAAAAGATATAACATGTGCTTACAAATCCAAGAAAGTACATAAAAGATGACTAAATTCTAGACAGGTCAATTTCCACATATAAGCATGTGTACGTACTCGTCACCTCGCGTACAGGCTTTAACATGAAACCAATTTAGGAAAGATACTTAACTCAAAGAAGATAAACCAATACTCTAAAATGTCATTCTCATGTGAAACAACCTTCGGCCGACTAAAATCTAGCCAAAATAACTTAACATCGTATATAAAAACCATAGGAAACAATTCTGAATAATAAAGCTTCAATCTTTACTGAAAACTAAAAAGTAACCCCGTGCCCAAACCTCAAAACCCGATAAAATTCATAAAATCCGAACACTCCTCCGGATACGAGACCAACCATACCAAATTTATCCAATTCCGACATCGAATCGGCATTCAAAACATCATTTTACATATTTGAAAATTTTCACAAAAATTCATATTTTTCTCTTATTAAAATCACTTATTTAATGATAGAAACAATTATGGAATAATGAAATATAATCAATTTTGGGTAAAGAACACTTACCCCAATCCAACACGTGAAGAACCCCTCAAAAATCGCTCAATTTTGAGGTCTACAGGTCAAGATATGATAAAATGGCCAAACCCTCGACTTATAACATTCTACCATCAACTTCCGCTTATGCAGACTCACTGTCACATATGCGAAGCTGCATCTGCGGAATATTCACCGAAGAAGCGCTAACAAACAAAATGACAAATGACGGCACCTGCGTCCATGACACCGCATAGGTGGTGTCGCTTTTTCGACAAAATCTTCATATCTACGGATCCTTCCAATTCAGCTCCAAATCGCACTTGCGGTGCCGCATTTGTGAGAGTACCATCGTAGATGCGAAAAACCTCAACTCCTCATCAGCTCGCTTCTATGCCATCACATCCGCACCAGCTACCATCGCACCTGCGCCTAATGGTCCGCTGGTTCCACCACACCAGATCTTGCCCACAACAGCTTTACTCCACATGATCCAAATGATTAGAAACCCGTTCGAAATAAATCCGCGTCCCCCAGCACCCCGTCAAAACATACCAACAAGTTCTCGTCAAAACATACCAACACGTTCCATGACATAATGTCACGGCCCAACTTGGGGAGGCGTGGTTGGCACCCGATGCCGTACAAGCCCGAGCGGACCACTCTGTAACTTTTTTTTTCTTCTATAACTATCATGAGCCAACATGGCCACAACTCATAATGTATAACTATAAGTGAGAAAACATTGTATCAATGAACTATCATTCTTAAAACAAGAGCACATATGGGTCGTCAAGCCCTCTGACATACTGTACAAAATGAACCTCTGTCTACAAAGCCACTAAGATTACCCATAAGTCTTAGAATAACTCTGACACGATGACTCATAGACTCAGTTGCACTCCGAATGAGGTGGAGTCTTACTGATCCTTTGCTGAATGCCAATCTCGTCTACTATGAGGGCTCGTCAAATTGATTATCTATAATTGCAGGCATGAATGCAGCGCCCCCAACAAAAGGACGTCAATACGAATAATGTACTTAGTATGTAAGGCAGAACTGAAGCATAACAATAAGTCAACTTTAATTAAAGACATATAAGAATCAACTTGAATCTTTGAAGTGACACCGTATATGCGTACTTATTATACATATATATATATATATATATATATATATATATATATATATATATATATATAT